>VWPU01001131.1:0-13408 GCA_013398955.1 Callaeas wilsoni | reverse complement strand
CCGGCTCGGGCCGGGCGCAGGCCGTGCGGTGGCACCGCCGAGCCGGTGCCCCTGTCCGGGCGGCAGCGGCCAGCACGGGCGCAGGAGGTGAGTGCGGGGCCTCGGGCTGGGCGCTGGGCTGGCAGCAGCCCGGAGCTCAGGGGAGGGCGGCCCGGCGGGGCTCGGGCAGAGCAGCCCCTGTGACACGGGAAGGAGAGCCATAGCCTCGCGGCGCTGCTATTTATAGCGGCTTGCTCCGATGCTCGCCATTCCTTTGGCACGGGGAATGTGGACTGTGCATAAACAACCAACAACCGCCCAACAACCGCCCTGTCATGAACTCCCGAGGCCTGGATTCTGACGCATGGACGAGAGATCTTGGCGGATTATCGTGTTGGCGTTTCTGCTGTGAAAGGAAAGTCCACCAGCACCTTTTATTATTGGGTCAGCTTCCTAACTGAAACCTTGTGTCATTTCTTCCCAGCAAAGAGCCATTTGTCAGGAACAGCGAACATTTTCCGCTGCAAACTCAAACTAATCCCTTGGCTTATGCACCCTTATTCTAATGTCTCTGTGAGGAGCTATAGCAACAGTGGATCCCCCATTTGATTTGTTTTTCTCCCATAGTGTCTCCCACCCTTTTTTCTGTGCTGATGTGTGATGCTCCCGTTGCTTTTGCTCTCCCTTAGTGCTTCTCTCGGTCAGACCTCCTGTGGTCCAACTCCATATTCCATCCAGAATACACCTTACTCAGGGCAGAAGAGAGAATTGGAAAACAAGAGCCCCCTGGTGAAGAACTTTTTCCATCAGGTGGTTTTTCTGTGCTTTCAGGTATATTTGTGCCTCACACGAGTTAGCAATCACAAAAAAACTGCAGGAGTTGTTCTAAAGCTGCCCTGATAGATCTAGTTCTGCCTCAAGGGCACAGATGTACCATAAATGACCTCTCAGGATCCCCTTGCAGCCTTGTGTACTAGTCCATTACATCGCTCTGTTAACCCCATCACGTTTATGGGCACAAAAGGCAGGGTGACAACTCATACCCAAACAGAAAAGACAGTGAAATGTGACAGATCAGGCACCTGAGCTTTTGGGTCCTCTCATTTCCTTACTCCTAGACAGTCCACCCTTGGATGCGTGTGGTCACCTCCCTGCAGAGCATGCAGGGATGCTTTCAAAATGCTTCAAAGCATCCTGTGCTCCAAATCACACATATCCCAAAGGCACACTTAGCTGAGACCATTAGCAAATTCATCCCAGGAACATGGCCCCGCATCTCCCAGCCTATTTTCCTGGCAGACTTGAAAGAGAAATCACAAAAGCAGCCTTTTCTTACATCTGCTCTTGTTTCTTTTCCTTGGGCTTTGTATTCATTTGGACACAGGAGTTTCCTGATAGGAAATGACAAGGGACCAGTGCTGGGGGTATGATAATTCATGGTGAGCACCCACTGAAAGCTGATGGTACTTCTGTCCTTTGACTCCAGTGATACATTAAGGAGCTGGAGTAGCCACTGCCTGGGAAAGGGCCTGTTTGGACACTTCATTTCTTGCTAATTTGTTCAAGTTAAAACATTCTGCCTGCAGCTTCACAGATCTGCCTTTATTATTTGCAAAGTATTTTCTGGAAGATTTGAGATTAAAGGAAGAAAATGTTGGAAAATATGAACTAATGAAGAGATGTCCCTTTGCCTTTGCCATTCCTTTTCATCAGAACAGCTTGAATTAAGAAGATCCCATTGATTGCAGACCAGCTGATTGAGAATGGAGGGGCCCGAGCTGTTTCTTGATAGAGCTCTGCACCTGAAAGTACTTTGTGCGTGATCCAAGTGGCTCAACAGCTGTCACATCCTCCCCCATTTGGCCACCTTTCCTACAGCCACTCAAGTCAGACCTTCTCAAAAAAGTTCTCTGCCCAGCACTGAGCTCCCGGCGCCCCTGCAAAAACATCTTCCCTTAGGCTTGTGGGAAGCTGCAGGATCAGATCTCTCGGTGGACGGGGTCTGAAATCTCTGTCCAGCCCATGGTGGGGACGTGCTGGACGGTGGCACATTTGTAAATCACTTGCTGCACTCTAATCTCCAGCCTGCAGGAGCCCAGTAAATTGATCCTATACTTTCTAAGCTAAGCTTAATCTTTCATTGTCTGTCCAGCGTAGCTCACAGAACAGCAAGCTCTGTGTTTACCGCAGACAATTGCAGGCACCCAAAGAGGGAATCACTGTTGGT
The DNA here is from genome assembly GCA_013398955.1 of Callaeas wilsoni. Classification (NCBI taxonomy): domain Eukaryota; kingdom Metazoa; phylum Chordata; class Aves; order Passeriformes; family Callaeidae; genus Callaeas; species Callaeas wilsoni. The sequence continues at coordinate 11,202 of VWPU01001131.1, read as the reverse complement.
GGAAAGTGCAGTTTCTATGGATTTCTCCTCATTTCATTCTAGATGACATCATAAAGCGCCACAGGAAAGAGCAGACAGATGCCAGCGCCGCGGGCGACAGCAGAAGGCAGCAGGTCAAGAACAGGAGTTCAGCCTCCGGGTATGGGCGGCCCCGATACCGCGCCTGGAAGCAGAGGAATTTGCAAGGTAGATGGGCACTTGAGACAGCAGAGGCCTGCCAGGCTGAAAAACCCATTTTTGTAGCAAAATCCAGCTCTTAAATCCTTCTCCTATCTAATTTCTGTGTGCGTATAAGATGTGCTCAGCCTCTGATTAGCTTTTCTCCCTGTAACAATGGAATATCAGGGCCCTTTCAGAGCATAATTCATCCATTTCTCTCCCTTCCACTCTCTCATGAATTACTAATTTAAAGTGACTTAATATCTATTCTCTATTCCCCTTGGCTTTGCATATTTTAATTATGCCTCTTCCTAATCCTCATTTTCCCAGAGCAGACTTAAATTATCCAAATTACCCCTTCAGTAACTGTATTTGATAGCTCAGTTATTGAAGCTAAATTGTCACTTTTGCCAAGTATGCTATTTTTACGGTGAGGTTATTTTAAAGAGTGATCACACCTTTGTTTTGTTCCACTGGTTTTTACCTACAAACCAAAGTTATCTGCTGCATGAAATGCCATCTCTGTGAAGTTATTTTTTTAATTACTGCTAAGTCACTCCCTGAAGATTCTAGTGATATTTTACAGAAATATCTTTGCAGTCTTATACTGGAGTGCCAATCACACATCAGGACAGTGGGATCACTGGGAGCAATCCTGCTTGTCTCTGCTCTGCCTCTCACCTTTGTGTTATTGGTGTCCACCACACAGTGTCTTACTGAGGACTGTTCCAGTTCAAAACATAACGATGATAAATGCCCTTAACAAATTGATTTTTCTGTCAAAACCCCCAGGCTTTGATATTCTCCCACACTCAAGCAATTACTGCATCCAGAGGCAAATCCAATAAATTATTTTTTCCCTATTCCTTAGATGTGAGAACTTCTCTGTTAATTTATAGAATTATTTCTGCTAGTTTTAGTATTTCATAGGTTTTCAGTGAGTCTGAATTCAGCCCTGCCAAGTGCAGAGAGCCACTATGCTGTGTGGTGCTGATTGTCAGCAGCAATTTGGGGAAGCTCAGCATGACTGGGAATGTAGCCCATAATTCATCAGGGGCTCAGTTCACTCCGGTCCCTGCTGAAACGCAGTCCCTTCTGGGCTGAGATGTGATAACCATTATCAGATGATGATCTGAGGAGCCCAGCACTGTAATGACAGAGGAGGGGGAAGGGTATTACGCTGATTAAACCAGCAAGCAAAGTGCTGTTAATCCCTCTTGGAATATGGCTTAAACCATCTCCCTAGTGGGGGAAAGATGATTTTTAATGACGAGAAATTTGAATTTCAAATCTCCTTGGAAAAAAGAGGCTGTCAGACACGGGAGCTTGTGCCCAGACTGGACTGGCTGAACAGAGGTGCCTTTTGGCCATCCCAGGTGTGCTCAGCACCAGGCTCTGAGCATGCACCCAAACATGGCATGTGTGTGGGGGGGTTCCTTCCCCAGCTGCTGGCACTGTGGGGTTTTATTGAAATGTTCTTACATTATTAAATATCTGCCAGACCTTTTGCAGAGATGAAGCCTCCCATGTGTCACGCTTCAGGACACACATGACAGAGCAAGGCCTTGGTCCCCAGCTGGTGTGATGGGTCCCCCTTGGAGGCTGGTGGCTCTGTCACGTGTTATTTGTGTTGGGTGAGCTGTGCCTGCATGCACTGCTGAGCACAGGCTGTCTAACAGGAACAGACTGACAGGGGCACGATTTTCTAGTCAGGGCTGCCTTCTGCCGTGGTCCCTCCATTGCCCTGATGGAATATCCAGGAAAGGCAGCTGAACTCAGTCTCTTCAGTTCTCTCCAGGGTGTGGGAGGGCTGTGCAGCAAGGCTTGGTGGCCAGCAGGAGAGCAGCCCAGCAAGCAGGCAAGAGATGGGGACAGGCCCAGGGTGGGAGTTGAAGACAAACAAGACAGGGCAAAAACAGACCAGGGGAATAGAAGAAGGAGAAAAAATCAAAGGGCCATTGACTACAGCAAGTCCACATCTCATCAAAAAGAAACAGTTTGCCAAAAATGAATGTTTGTCAAGAGAGGAACATTTACACACCTGCACTTCTGCAGTGAGAGGGCATTGTCTGCACAGGAAATAACAACTGGCCCCAGAGCTTGTGAACTGCATTGCGTTTTTGTGCATGTTCCCAACCAGCACCTCTGGCCATAGGGCACGAAGCACCCCAAGATGGTGCTTGGGATGTGCTTCCCACGGGCCTGCCCTGGTGCCCTTTTGTTTTAGAGCCAGAGCAGCTCAAATCATCCTCACAGGTATTCCAGTGTAAGCAGCTCAGGCTGGTGCTGGCTGGTGTTACACCCTGAGGTTGAAGCCTTCATTCATTGTGGCAGAGGTGGCCCCTCAGAGCGATGCCACTGCTGCCTCAGAACACTTCATTTCCAGTTGCTCCAAGTCAGTGTAAATTGCTGTCACGTAGCGGTCAATGGTGTAAGATCAGTACATGCACCTCACTGTCCTCTGCCACAGCTTTGTGCCTGATTTATGCACCCCCAGGGTGTGTGCACATCTCACTGGTGCAGCAGCTGTTGGGGGAATGGGCTGAGAACAGAGCAGCTGTATGCTCAAGTGACCTTGCAGCTGGGGATAGCGAAGTCTGGAGCAGCGGTGAAAGAAAACACACGTCTACTGCTGCTTACCCTTTGTGTGCATTGAGAAGTAGAACTGCTGGTTATAGATAATGGAGGTGTTTGGTAGGCTTGGGGGCACCCTTCTGGACATGCTTGAGCTCCCTGCCTTGGTACAGAGATTTGTGGTAGTTCTGTGCAGGCAAACCCTTGATGAACTGGTGTGAAGGGCAGCTTGGTGATTCTCCAGCACTGGGCCAAGCTTAGTGGTGCTGGTGACTGTACCCAAGCGGCTCTGCTTAGGTGTTGCTTCAGGGATCTGCTGGTTTGTGAGGTAACAGAAATAAATTCCCTCTTGGCATTCCAGCTAAGAGTTTGTGGTGGTTGTTGTGCCTGTGTCAGCTCACACAGCGACTCAGAAACTTTCTGTGTCATTACGGCTACAGAAATTTATTATGTGAAGTAATTAGGTTTGGAAGCACTGTGCCTCAGTCTGACAGGGCTTTCCTCTTGCTCAACACTTCAGCACTCTTCAAAATCATCAACAGGCTTAGGGGAAAAGGTTAAATGCAAGACGGACAGTGGGTGTGCGTGTATCTTAAAAGAGCAGCAGGAGGTGTCCCCTTCGATACCAGAAGTAATGGTATGTCAAGCTAAAAGAAAATAAAGTACATATATATATATATAAAAATAAAAATTGTACTATAATGTGGGCCCTTGGAGCTATTTCAGGCTGCTGTGGGGCTGGCTTTGGGATGCTCAAGTGACGTGTATATCTGTATCTAAAGGCTTTTTCTGTTTCATAGTTAATTCATAGCAATGTGAGCTCTGACAACAGATTGACAATTCTCGTGATGTGGGTGTTCCTGCCTTTACGAGGAATCAGGATTGTGAAAGGCTTTTCTCTTCTATATTCTTTCGCATCAAATAATGTATATGTCAGTCCTGCATACAATAAGAATGCTAGAGACGCATTGGAAAAATTAATTATTTAATATGAATGAGTGTGACTCTTGCACCACTGTTTGTGTAGATACTCCTGTATCACATTAGGTTAACCTTATAATCTATTTACAAAACTGTAGTCATAAATCGGATTTTGAAGGATGCTAAAATAAGAGGGCTTTTTTTGTAGGACCGAACCGTTTCAGAAGAGGGTTTGGACAGCAACAATTCAATCGGAGACAATTCAGGAATACTTTGCCTGGTCGCAAGAGAAGAGCAGCTGCTGCATTCGATGGAGTGAGCCCTTTAAATCGCCAGGCATCGCCTCAGGAGGTAGGGCAATAAGGAAGGTACGGCTTTTCCCAAATGTCATGTAGAAATCCGCTCGATTTTATGATCCTGGATCACCCCAAAGAACAACCTACATGAAAAACACCATCTTTTATATGCCTGGGCACAGCATTTGTATGCATAGGTGAGTACAGACATACATGCATATGGAAGAGCAATTTTCCAGTTGGTTTTATAAGCTTCTGACTTAGCATAGTTTTACTGATCAGTTCCCATGGGTTTTGCAAAAAAAGATTTTTTAAAAATTGGTCTTAAAAGGTTTAAAAATATTTCCATAAAGATTAATTCCATGGCATCTCATCTTACTATTACCATTTAGAGGAGGTGTGTTAAGATTCTTTGTTACTTGTTCTCCACCCAGAGCATATTCCAATTTCCTATGAAGTCAAAGAACAGACTTGGTGACTTGTTAGGTGACTCTGGTTCAGACACATACTTTCCACCAGAGACTCTGATTGCCAGTACTGTGACAGTGTGAGAGGCAGCTGGGTTTTCCTGCACTGATGAAAATCCACTCAGTTAGGAGGTCATGGGTGCTCAGTAAGCTTTTTTAAAAAAATGCAAGTGCTGAACAGGATGGCACATTTAGTGGATGTGTTTTAGGGGTATAAATAAGAAAGCCCTAAACTGAGCGTGCATGTGTGAGGAGTGAGGTTATTCCTGAAGAGAAAGAAAGACCAGGATGACTCAGATATTGAGTGTGGCTGGTATTTACAGAAAGTAATAAGCAGTTGCTAGGAGGCAGAATTCTCCAGTAGCTTCCACTTTGCAGGAATAAACCAAGGGGGAGGCATATGGAAATACACCTCAGTTAGTGGGTACCAACAGTGATGGTAGTTGTCCCACAGAAATAAATAGGCTGGAGCCTGGGGAAGTTTGTGTTGGAACTGCAGGCCAGACACTGCTGAGGGGTCTTCTGGTGTGTTTCATGCTTCAGGGTGTGGTCCAGGCAATGTAAGCATCCAGATAAGAAAGAGCTGATGACCAAAAGGAAACCCCAGCAGGGCTATAACGCACGGCTTCTGCGAGATTTGCTCTCCATGGACTGATATTTTTTTCTTCTTTGATTTCTGCAGCATTAGAATGAAACATTCTTCCTGGCACTTGTAGTTCCGTGTCCAGGAGCTGAGGCACACGCCCTGACTGACTGCTGGCAGCAGTGTCAGCAGCAGGCAGCGGAGAGCAGGACGTTGTGTGCTGTCCCTGGCCCTCACTCCCTGTTCTTGTACCAAGATTGTGCCGCAGGTGACAACTGCTGAGGTCTCACTGCTCTTTCAGGGCACCAAGAGCAATGCTTTTGCCAAAAGCAGCAGTGGGCAGCAGGAGGAACAGCCACAGCCATCTCCAGGCCCCAAGAGATTCAGAGCAGATGCCGCCAGCATCCGTGCGCCAGGGAGAAGGTAAAATCTTGGGTAGCTCCGGGTTATTTTGGTTTTCGGTGATTCCCTGTGCAGCTCATGGGATTCTGCTCTCCACGTGTGCCAGCTGGGCATGGCTACAGCCATGTGCTTGTGCAGCATGAGAAAAACACCCCTGGGTATGTTAGGAAAGCACCTGGAAAGAAAACAACCTTATGCTCATAGTTAATAATGCTGATATTGATCTGTCATTTTATTTCAGGAAGCACAGAAAATGTGACCTTTTTATTTTTATTAAACTTTTCACTTTGGGAAACACTTTTGAAGGGTGAAATAGCATTTATTTTCATAAGGGCAGGAAATACAGATTCCAGCCATAAGGGCTAGGCAGAGACAGGGAGTGTGTCCCAGTGAGGGGCTGCGGGAGCAGACTGTGCCCCAGGAGCTGTGAGGAAGGCAATGTGCCAGGTGCTGGGCACTGTGGTGGTGCCTGTCTCATCGAGATCATTATGTTCTCTGAGCTCAAAAGGAAGCTCCTTGCAATATTTTCTCTGCTCTGAGCAGAACAGGGACTGAAAAACATCGAGAGGTCCTTTCTGACCTGATTTTTTCTATGATCTTTCTCCCATTTTTTTTACTTCTAATGAGCAAAGTTGAGAACACACAAGCTGTTGTCTCATTTGAGCAGAAAATCAAGTTCTTCTGAAATCCTTTGCTGGCAGAAAAACCTGTTGGGCTGAGCTCAGTAACACACAGCCTCATTTGCTTCTTACACTGCTTTTTAAGACCAGCTTGGGTTAGGTATTTTGGCATTAAACATTAGGAGAGACCTGGCATCATCTTCACCTCCTTCTCTCACTTCTTTACCATCAGGCCTTTCCTGCTGAACAGGGGACCAGCGTTCCAGCAGAAGCGGGTGCAGCAGTGGTTCTCCAAAGCCCGCTTCCAGAGAGGGGTCAGTACTGAGACGTTCTGCAGTCTGCTGGTAGTGACAAACCTTCAAATTTTACCAGCCTTTGTCCAGTTGTAGCTTTGCTTCCAAAGGTAACTGGGAGAGACACGTGGATGACCAGAACGCTGCATGTATTGGTAGGAAAGTGTTTGCAGGCAATTTTTAATGCAGCTTGGTATTCTGGCAGCTGGAAAGTAAATTGTGGGAGGGTGATAAAAATAAACCTTGCAGTTTATAGAGCAGCACAAGCAGGGCAAGGTAAAGCCACCCCATAAACATCACTGTGCCGGTGGGAAACCCCAAATTAGCCCGTTTCTTGACAACTCGCAAGGAAGGAGCTTTTCAGATACACCAAACAAAATCCTGGAAAAGGAATCATCTCTGAGAGCTAATTCTTTTAAGTAATTGCTTTTAAATATATTTTACTGCAGATGGATTCTCAAGGAGAAGGGAAACCTCCAAGGATGAGAAGGTAATTGGTGAACAAAGGCACAATGCAAGTACGACGTGCTCTTTCATGCTTGAAGCTGGATAAATCTCCCTGTCTCGGCAGGTGGCAAGTGAAACCCAGCCCGGGAGCAATTCTGACGGTTTCTGTGGTTAATCCCCAGGCGGGCCAGACCAGCTCGTAAGTAAATGAGGTGATTTGTTAGGGTGGGAGCCCTACAAAAGCCATCATAAATCCCTTTAGCATTATTGCAGCTTCACTTCTCTAATGAGTGTGCAGTGAATGGTTCAGACCCAAAATGGTTAGCAAATGATGTCTGGTTCCTTTCCTGGCATATCAGAAGGAGATAAAAACCTCCTGTATTTACCTGTAATTACACGGTAATCTGTAATTACCATGCCCTCGTTTGTTGTGCAGAGTGAGGAGAAGTGGAAGCACCCTTGTGGGAGGAGGTGGCAGGCTGGTTGTCCTGGTTGTGGGGTGTTGGGAGAAACAGTGTGCCCCAAAGGGACACATCCATTGTGCTCGCTGTGTAAGAGGAGCTCAGAGGCTGGAAAGGGGCAGCTGCAGGACCTGGCACCCAGCTGGGGGCAGAGAGAAGGGTGGGTGAGGGCACTGTGCATGTTCTGGGTGCAGAGAGCACCCCTCAATAGCCTGGATGGGACAGTCCCCAGTGCTGGAACTGCCTGCATGGCTGGTCTCCTGGCTGCCTTTCCACTCTGCCTGCGGTCAGACCCACCATGGGATGGGTGGAGCGTGTGGGTGTCTCCTTTACTCCATGCTGGTTTGCAGAGGATGGGCAGTGAGCTGCCTTAGCATCCTGAGTGACTGCAGCTCTGTGCTTTCCCCAGGCCTGGATCCAAGCGCCCGTTCCTGCGAAGCCAGAGACCCCCGGCACGGGTGGCCAAGCCGCAGCCCAAGGGGGTGCTGCTGAGATTCAACTTCCGCGCGATGGCCAACCAGGTAGAGGATTGTCGACGGGACAGGAGGCACCTGGCTCCCTGCAGCAGCCCTGCCACTGAGCTGTTAAGGCCACACTCGGGTTTCTGGGGCTGCCAGCTGGGTTTATCTAACACAGCCTGGGAGGAAAGTCCCGTAGCTGTGTTGGCCAGGTTGCTCACAAAACTGAAGGCACTTGAGAAGACTGTTCAGGAACTACAGACTCGCCCCAGTTTTCCCCACTCTGATGGCCTGTCTTGGCCTGTCCATGTGCTTGCTCGGAGCAGGGAGATCCTGCTGATGAGTAGTCCTGGCCAGAGGGGACTGTTTCACTGTCAGTGCTTCCCATTCCTCAGAGACACTTGGCACTTCTGGGCTTTGCTTGCTCTTTGCTTTGGTGCCCTTCTTGGTGTCACATTTTACACTGAAGTATGGTCCAAGAGCCCTGGGGCAGCTGAGATACCCTGCTCCACCTTCTTCATTGCCGGCGTTTCTTGTCTGGACGGTTTGGTTTTACCTGATGCCTTGTGCTCAAATGCCATCTGCTTGCTCCTGTTCTTGCCGAGGACGCCCTGTGTCTTGGGGCCGGGAGCTGCTTGGAGGTTTTCCAGCCGCACACAGTCTGTCGAGCTCCCTGTCTGTGTGCTGAGTGGTTTAATTGACTAACCAGCTGTGAAACACCAGCCTGACTGATGGGCGCTAATCAATACCCTGCTACAAGTTTGGCTGTGCTTTGCCACGAGACAAGGGACTGACTCGCTCTCGCTTTCCCCTGCAGACCAGCCTGACGCTGGATGAGAGGTTCTCTGGTCTGAGGAATAAGAGGCGCTTTACAGCGGCCAGGAGCGCCGGACGGACGGTCACCATGCCTTAGGACCGCGTGCTCGTCACAGGGACTGCCTCTAACAGTCCAGGCTCCGTGACAAGGGCTCAATAAAAGTTGTTAGATTCCCTTTGAGATAGCTGATTTGGCAATGTGCTGTCTCCTTCCTTACACACAGAGTGAATGAGTGACTGAGGGCAGGGATGAGGCAGGATGAGAGTTTGGGCCAGAGCACAGGGCAGGTGGGACATGGGCAGGGTGGTGGACGGGGATGAGTGGAGATGGATTTGCTGGGAGAGCTCTGCTGGGAAGCTGTAGGGGTGGCACCAGCCCTGTCCCCCAGCCAGGGCACCCTGTGCTGACCAGGGTGACTCCTGCAAGTGGGAGGCTGTACCACGGAGCCTTCCCTCCATTGTCCCGTGGGTGGGACAAGGTTGAGGATGCTGTGCCTGCCCACATGGGGACAGCTGCCCACAGTCCCCAGCATCCACCTAACTGCCCACCTCGTGCTTGCAGGCATCCCTGCCCAGAGGTTTGCAGTGTAAGACCCCTCCACCCCGAAAGTGTCTCGCTTTGCCCTGATAGTCAGGCCTGAGCACCTTGCATTTCTCTGGATTGCCGTGCTGTTCTGACTGCTGCTGCTGGCCCAGCTGTGGGGACGGGGTGAGATGTGCCATGCTGCTGGAGTGACTGTCAGCACGGAGCACAGACAGGCTGCCCCAGCCCAGATCACATCTTCCAGTGCTGAGTAGTTCTGCGTTAGGGTTTTTGTAGTTGCAGCTCCACCCATGCTCAAAGCAGCAGCATAATCAAACTAGCAGGGGCACTCTGATAAACATTGGCTGAGATGTTCATGAGCTGGGTTTGGACATTTGTTAATGAAGCCCTACATCAATGCAGAGTAACTGCTCCGTTCTCCACCCACTGCTGGAAGCCAGCACTGAACGTGCTGGACACAGCCTGTTACTGGGCTCTAAGCTGTACTTAAAAAAGGAAATATTTGATAGACTGCTTTACATTTTACACCGAGCATCTTTAACAAGAGACTGGACTTGGCGTTGGTTTTATAGGAATGTGTGAAATGTTACTAGTTGACGAAGCAGTGATGTACGAGTCCAGTGCACTGAATAAAAAGCTAACTTGTCAAATGTCACCTCTGGTTATTTCCTTTCCTTCAACAGCTGTTTGGTGCCAGTTCACCTTCTCAGTGTGACACTGCATGGGCTGGTGCTTTGGGGGAAACTGGCCCCCGTTGGTGCCCACCTGCAGGCAGTTTAGTGCTTTAAAAGCTCGCTCCAAAGCAGAGTGAGGTTTTCAATCAATATTTTGTAAAATCTTTTCTATGATCTCTTTTGCTTTGAATGTTATTGGCAAAATTATCAGAGCAGTCTTGGCTCTGAGTACGTTCAAAATTAAACAAATGGACGCCAATGCCCAGGTTAATGAACTCTGGAGGAGACATCACCCCTTCATGCAAGTAATCTGCATGTCATGGAAGTTGAAAAGTTGAACAAGAAACACTGTCACAAATGGCAGTATCCCTGATTTCAGTTGCCTCCTGACTATAAATAGGGGCAGAAGATGGCAAACTCGCTAGGAAAACCTGAGCACTTCTTCAGTCAGGTTGCAAAGGGATGGAGCTGTTCAGTCCTTAGAGAACAGCTGAGTGGGACACATCCTCTTGCTGTTGAGAGTGCACCCTGATTCTGTTCTCCAACGAAATGTTTCTTAGAAATCTGTACCTTATAATCTTTTAACCACTCCTTTAATTAAAATTGAGGGCTTAGGTGATAAAACCTGCTTTTTTCCCTGGCTTGATTCCCTTGCAGAGCTGGGTGACTTTTTATGTCGCAGGAGATAAAAGAGGCTTTGCACTGAATTCACAAGGAGCCAAAATGCATAACCATCACGCGAAAAACATACTGGGAGAGGGCACAGTGTGAGCTCACCCCAACAGGCAAAAAATACCCCTTTCCGCCACAGTACTAAACCCACAGAATAATTGTCTCTAACAGAATTATCCCTGCTGTCCTGCACAGGGTGAGCTGCTGAACAGGGCTCGGCTGTCCTTTGGGGAGGGTGTTCATGTGACACAGTCCAGCTGCTTCCTGAGCCATCAGCAGGGGCAGACATGGCCCGTGCTCATCCCGTGACTGCCAGCTCCCGTGCCGTGTCCTGTGCTGGATAGGTGGCCCAGCAGTTCCCCACCTGGGCAGTGGCAGCAGCGGCCTTTGGCCAAGCTCCCTGCCAGGATGGCTGCACACAGGCTGAGGCCACTGTGAAAGGGCAGCTCTGTGACCTGGAAAACTTCTACTCCGTTTCAGGCCAGGCAACGCCACCTCCAGAGTAACATCTCGGATGGTACCTGAGAAGTTTAAACATGTGGAAACAACTGTACAGGGTCAGAAGAGAGTCCCCATAGTGCATCCCAGGGGAGGGGGACACCAGCACAGGTGTGTGGCCCTGCCTGGTCACTGCACTGAACCCAGAGTACCACTGATCTGTGTCTTTAGCCACTTGTATCATGGTATTTCACAGCAATTGCTGGAGGATTCTTCCACTATTGCTTTTTGCTTTCTATTTCTCTGTGATTCCAAAGGGCAACATTATGAGTTTTCAGACTGATTGGCAGATACTCATCTGTGAGCTTGAATCCCAC
>VWPU01001130.1:0-113213 GCA_013398955.1 Callaeas wilsoni | reverse complement strand
CGGCAGCCCCGGCCCGGCTCGGCCCAGGCGAGGGGACTATGCGGGGCTGCCCCGGCGCGCTGTGTGCGGAGCCCGGCGAGCGGCCGATCGCCGCGGCGCTGCCCGGCCGCCCCTACGCGGCGGGGACTGGAGGAGACTAGAGGCGACTCTGCGAGGAGCCCGGTAGCTTCGGCAACCCCAGAGACCCAAGTCCGGCGCGGGCTCTTGAGGAGGAATTGACAACATGGCTTCCCCACCGCACCAGCAGCTGCTGCATCACCACAGCACCGAGGTGAGCTGCGACTCCAGCGGGGACAGCAACAGCGTGACGGTGAAAATCAACCCCAAGCAGCACCAGGGCTGCACCTCTTCCAAGCATTGCAAGTACAGCATCTCCTCCAGCTGCAGCTCGGGGGAGTCGGGGGGCACCCGCCGAGCCGGCGGAGCGGGCGGCGGTGGCTCCGGCCTCCGCCGGCAGAAGAAGCTGCCGCAGCTCTTCGAGAGGGCCTCTTCCAAGTGGTGGAACCCCAAGTTCGACTCCAACAACCTGGAGGAGGCTTGCATGGAGAGATGCTTCCCGCAGACCCAGCGCAGGTTTCGCTATGCCCTCTTCTACATTGGCGTGGCCTGTCTGCTCTGGGGCATCTACTTCGGCATACACATGAGAGAGAAACAGATTGTTTTCATGGTGCCGGCTCTGTGCTTCCTCCTGGTATGTGTAGCTTTTTTTGTGTTCACTTTCACTAAGACTTATGCCCGCCATTACGTATGGACTTCGCTGATACTCACCCTCCTGGTGTTTGCTCTGACCCTCGCTCCGCAGTTCCAGGCTCTGAAGCCTGTCTCAGGAAGTGGTGACATGTCCAACCGGACTCCCCCGGCAGATCCCACAGACACTTGTCTTTCTCAAGTGGGCAGTTTTTCTATGTGTATTGAAGTGCTCTTGTTGCTTTACACAGTGATGCACTTACCCCTGTATTTAAGCTTGTTTCTGGGACTGTCGTACTCGGTCCTCTTCGAGACCTTTGGTTATCACTTCCGTGATGAGAACTGTTTCACACCTCTGGGAGCCAGTGCGGTTTACTGGGAGCTGTTGAGTAAAGCCTTCCTGCACATCTGCATCCACGCCATCGGTATTCATTTATTTATCATGTCCGAAGTCAGATCAAGAAGCACATTCCTGAAAGTGGGGCAATCCATCATGCATGGAAAAGACTTGGAAGTGGAAAAAGCCCTGAAAGAGAGGATGATTCATTCTGTTATGCCAAGAATAATAGCCGATGACTTAATGAAGCAGGGGGATGATGAAAGTGAAAACTCCATCAAACGTCATTCCACCTCAAGCCCCAAAAACAGGAAGAAGAAGCCCTCCATACAGAAAACCCCCATAATATTCCGTCCTTTTAAAATGCAGCAGATAGAGCAAGTGAGCATTTTGTTCGCAGATATTGTTGGCTTCACGAAAATGAGCGCCAACAAATCAGCCCACGCCCTGGTGGGACTCCTGAACGACCTCTTTGGACGCTTTGACCGTCTGTGTGAGGACACTAAATGTGAGAAGATCAGCACTTTGGGAGACTGTTACTACTGCGTGGCCGGCTGCCCCGAGCCCCGGGCAGATCATGCTTACTGCTGCATCGAGATGGGCTTGGGGATGATCAAAGCCATCGAGCAGTTCTGCCAGGAGAAGAAAGAAATGGTGAACATGAGAGTCGGTGTTCACACCGGGACAGTCCTGTGTGGCATTTTGGGAATGAGGAGGTTCAAGTTCGATGTGTGGTCCAATGATGTCAATTTGGCCAATCTGATGGAGCAGCTCGGGGTGGCTGGGAAGGTCCATATTTCGGAAGCTACTGCCAAATATTTGGATGATCGTTATGAAATGGAGGATGGAAAGGTGGTCGAGCGTGTCGGTCAGAGCGTGGTAGCCGACCAGTTAAAAGGTACGTGCTTTTATTTTGTGCCTGTTTTTCTTTTGTGAGGGAATTGAGTTGCCCCGGTGCCTGCTTTGTGCTTGCCGACTTGCAAACCGAACGTGTTTTTACGTTTAACTCAGTGCGCTGGTGATCACAAACACCAGGGGAATTACAGGATAAAAGATGCCACAGAGATAAGTGTGAAAGATCAGCTGTGGTACTCGAAATAGTCTTTAAAACTCAGCGCTCCTTCTGAGAGCGTTGCCTTGTAGGGAGGAGAAGGTTCATGTGTTTGCTGTCTGCAAGAGGTTTTTGTTTTACTGTTGTGTGTCATCCTTTAATTCAGTAAGTAAACTTGTTAATTGACTTCATGTGCCATACAGAGAACATATGTGTTTTGCAAAATTATGTATATCTGTGAAAAGGTTTTTTTGGCATCGAGAGAGTTGGGACTGCGAAGGCATTTGGGAAAAATGACAGCTGGATTCACAGAAAGAAATGAGTGCTGTAGATTTGGCAGTTTGATATGGCAAGTTGTTGCAGTTTGGAGTTAGGCTGGAAAAAGTTACTCAGGTGGCTCAGTGAGCTGGCAGATGCTCCCATTTCTTCAGCTCGAAGGATCTGAGGATGAAACGGCAAATTTGCCTTTTGGAGAAGAAAATGAGGGATCCTTTGGTTCCCCTTGGTTAAGGGTCTGATTTTCATTTTTCTGCAGTGTTCATTTTGAAGTGAAACTCTTGGCTGCTTTCTAGCAGCACTTAGAGGCGTGTGCAGGAGGATTGTACGAGCTGAGGGTTTAATTGTCTCTTTTGTCAAAGCTGTGTCTCTTCAATGCCGTGCCTTTGTCTCACAGAGAGATTGTTGTCTGCAGTGCTGGTAGTCCAAGGTGGGGAGCAGATGGATCAAACCGGGAGTGGAATATGTAACAAACCCTGTTATGCTCTGTGAGTTTATTCGTTCTGCTTATAAAAGCACTCATTTTTGTGAAGTAAGCTGGAAAACTGAGTGGAAGTACCCGAAGCAGTCATAAACCGGCATTGTGATGGAGGAAGGAGATATTTGTGGCAGCAAACACAAAAGGAGGCCAGCACGGTGGTAGAAAGGTCAGTGAGTAAGGACGTGGGGAGAGCACCGCAGAGCAGTGGTGGCAGCGGCAGCCACTTGCCCCTGGCAGGTGCTTGTTTTGATGTGACACAAAAACTTATTTTTGGTGAGCGAGCTGTCCGCATGCATAGGCAGCAGGGCTGCGGCGGGAGGCTTACGGCGAGCAACGACATCGGCGGTGACATTGGTGCCTGGGAGCCACAGGACTGAAGCAGATGTGTGTCCCTGGGCTTTGGCTCTCTGTTTAGCTTCTAAAAATACAAATTCAGTTAATTTCTTTGAAAAGTGTTGACACTGATGTATTTCAGTGGGAGTGTGCTTTCAAGAAAACAGCATCAGACATAACCTCGTTGTTACCCTAAGATGAATTTTGCTGTTCTAATGGAAATAAATTGAACAGGTTGTAGAGAAACATCCTTGTGATATTTCCCTCTTCCATGTACCTTTACAGCCAAATGCAGTGTGAAGACTTGTGTTGCAGCAACAAATAAAATTCGGTATTTTTGCCGCATTTATAACTGTTCTCAATATTAATCCCAAACTGACATGAATTTAGTTGTGGAGACTGACGGTACTGCTCTTAAATATTCTTATTTATTTGTTTACATTTTCTAGGAGATCACAAGAGCACTGTGTAGAGCAATTATACCACATGCCAGCGGTGGGTTTTTCATGGTCTTTCTCAGACTTCTGTTCTGTCCTTGGTGGCATTTATTATGAGAGGGCACAGGCTGCTCTGCCTCCTCAGTACAGAGGTTTGGATTTTGCAGCTCTGAATGCCTTTCACAGCTTCTGCTTCAGCCAAGGTACTACAGATGGACAAACTGATACACAGTCTAGATAAGATGAAGTTTGCTTTGTGAACTGACATTTAATGGTCTCTTCTTACCCTGAAATGTAGCTATGAAAGCAGCTGAAGCATGTGGTAAGAATTACTTTAACGAGGAACATGGGTTGGGCTTTGCTTTTTCCCCATTTCCCTTCTGGATTTTTTTGTGGAACTGTGATGAGCTGCCATTTCTTACCAATGTCTTAGGCAGTTATGGAAATCAGAGGCTGTGTGTGCTTCTAAGCCAAGCAGACCTTTGCCATGACTGCCCTTAGCCACAGGTTTTTAGCACACTTACTCTGTCCCCTCCCATGCCCTCAGGGGATGTGTTAGGGTAGTGGGTGCTTCAGAGCTGCCCTTTTTTTCCTGTTTCCTCAGAACTTTGTTCTGCAGCCAGATTACTCAGCTGATAGGTAAATGCTATCAGGGGAAAAAATACATCAAAGCCAATGATAAAAGCCATCAAAGAGCAGTGCCACGGGCTGGTGTGTAGGACCTGCTGCAAGGGGTGGGGGTTTGTTAGGGGCAGCTCTGAGATTTAATACGAGAAACTGAGATTTCAGCTCTTAGTTAGTTGATCTCTGCCAAGCACCTCTTCAGTTCTGTGGTTGGAGGTGCTGTTAGGAAGCTTTGCTGTACTGTTTTCCCTGAGAGGCCGTAGATAGTAGTGATGGAGGAGAGGAAGTTCGTAGTGGTTGTTTAATTATGTCGTACCTCTTGCTCTCTTCAAGTATGAAAGTGCTGTACAGATAACAGACATAAGCTTTGTTTCCCTACCAGTACCTCAATTCTCAGCTTCCTTTCAACCTTTGATATCTTAATTATATCCTATTTTTTATGCTGTATGTCTAGTATATTATCTCTTAATTGTCGGAGCTGCAGCAGCCGTAGCTATCTTTGAGGCTGAGTCGACAGGAGCAAGTAAACTCTTCAAAGAGCAGAGTGGGAGGTGCCAAGCACACGGTGTCCACGTTCCACACCCTTCAGGACTTCTACCTAACGCTGCTCCTGGAGCAGGTCTTGGAACAAAAGCACCTCTGTGGCTGGAGCACATCAGGCGTGCTCCTGGAGCGAGTCCCTTGGCTCAGCTCACCCTGAAGGATTGCAGGTACCGCTCTCCAGCGTGCACCAAAGCAGAGTGTGGAGGAGCCACTTGGGCAAACTGCTTCAAAACCCTGCTCCCTGCTCCGTTTGAAATACTCAGGTTCATGTACCCCGGGTTGTCCTAGTGCTGCTCTTCCTGTTGTTTGGAGATGAGGCAAAACTAAATTTCTTTCTGTTTTGTGGTTCACTGAAATTTTAGGATGGGAATATCTTTTCTTTCTCCTTTGCTTCCTTGGCTCCTTAGTGCAAGCAGTGGGGCCCTGTTATGTTCCCTCCTGTTTCTGACTTTGGAATTAAATAGATGGTGGCTAAAAGAAACCAGCAAGGAGAGCTTGCCAGTGATGCCTTGCAATATTTTTGCCTGTTTCTGACTGCTCTATGTTTTAAGATTCTTTAGACCCCCCTGTTTTCACGGCACCCGATCCCCTTGGATGCAAAGGGAGCACAGGAGAGCAGTGTTGCACTGAATTTTTGAGGTCCACAGATAAACCCCAGCCATCAGTTCAATTATATCTTCCATAATAATTTTGTTGTAGGATTTGAGACAATTCACTTTTTCTGTTTTATTGCAGAGCTTCCTAGGAAATAAATTTATTGAAGATTAGGAGATACTGAGAGTCCCGTATCACAGGTTAATGTGTCCCTTTTGAGCTCCGGAGGCAGAGATCTCTTGGGATAGAAAAAGTTCTGCTTATGGAAATATTTTTGTTTTGCTCTGTTCTTCTTGGTTGTTTGCATTTCTCTTTCTTGTTACTTGGGAGGTCACAATATTGCTATTTACCAGCCAGCAACTCTTCCAGAAATACCAGGGTCACCGGCATCTTGTTTTTTGAGTGCTCAAAATACGTAAGCATGTTGGGGCAAGAATGCTTTCTCTGTGTTTATAGGGCATAGCACAGCAGAACCATGATTTCATTGGGGCCTCTCTGTGTGCACTGATACCCAAAATATTTCCCAAACTTTCTGCAGCCAGACATCTCCTTGTTAAGTTTGCCTCAAGGAGTGGCTTTATTGCTGTATTCCTGTTAGAAGCCCTTGACGATACAGCCACGCTTTTCTCTCTGATTTTGTCCCTTATTTCATCATGGAGTAAATACTAAGGGATTCTTGTGCTCTCTGTCACCTGGCTGAGCCAGGGCTGGTGGCACAGGGGAGGTTGGCTGTCACAGCACTTACTGCAGGAACACCCACCAGTTCACCTGTGGCCAGCAGTGGCTGTTCCTGATAAAGCTTATCAAAGATCTCCAGCTGATGTGCTGCTTTCACTGTTCTCCGTGTTTCTTTTCATATCTGCTTTAATTTTAAACATTTCTTTAATAATAAGTAAATTGGTTATAAAAGTCACCATTTTGCTCAATAGTAAAACCTTTTAGTCCATGAATAGGCTGGCTCTTCCCAGGGTGGCATCCTGTGCCCCAGGGGATGCTTTTCCCATGGCACACGGGATACAGCTCTGCTTGGTGACTTGATACTCCACTGCTGCTTCATATTTGGGTTGCAGGGAACACAGCACGGGTGTTCCTGAAAGACAAAAATCTTGGGTCAGGTTATGAAGAGATAAATCATGGAGTTTTTCTTCCCTTCCTCCGTTCTGCGGCCGGTCAGGGGAGAGCACGATCACAGCTCTGGAGCTTTCCCTGCCTGCCCTGACTCCCTGTCCTTTACCAGCGCTGTGCACAGAGGACCTGTAGCTGTCATGTGCTTCTGGAAGTTCAAAGGTAGAAGAAAGATCAGATGAAAGTTTTCCTTGGCTTTTTGAGCCCAGCCTGCTGGGCACAGTGTAAATCTAGAAGGCTTGTGCTTGTGCCAGCAGGATGGCTCTGCAGAGAGCTCTGCAGATTCAGCTTTGCTCTGGGGCTGAGGGCAGCTTTAGTCTTTAACAAGTGAGGGTTTTGGAGCCAGTGAGGGGGCTTAAGGTGCTTGTCTTGTGTCTTGCCAGCTGCTGTGCAGGTCTTTCTGTTCAACTTCTGGTTTCATTATGTTCCATAAATATAAGTCTTTAGATGCAGGCTTTTTATATTTATTGAACTGGCTTGTGACAGACACTGTGATTCTGGATTCTGTGTTTTGATACTGATCTGATGGTCAGGCAAAAATAGACAGAACAAATGTCCATTTTTTAAAAAAGTGGCAATAAAGTAAATATGTATTTCCACTTTCCCACAAAGAGAATTCTGAGTGCTGACTGTGCCAGAAAATCGTAGTGACCAGTCAATTTATCAGTTTTACATAATCTGACCTGTTAACTGTTGTTGAGGTAGTGGTTCATGATCTTATGTGTGACAGTGAAAATACAATATCATACACAGGTTGACTTCACTCCTGTATTTCAAAAATAGAAAGTGTTCAGTGACAGATGAAGAATAATAATTAGAGGTAATTTGCACGGAGGCATATTGCCAGGGAGAAGCAAATTCTACATTGATTTAACATTTTGACATGATCTGTAATTTTACTATGTAATAGCATAAAGAAAAGGAGGTAAATAGTGAATATAGTTGCTCAACCTGGTTTTTGTCAAGTCTTCACTCTGTGAAGATGTCTTTCATAGCTATAAACAAAAGAAAGAACTCAGTAGGAAAACCTAGTGATTACTGAGCTTTCCAAATATGACTTGATGAAATGACATAATTTTTTTCTCTAAGTAAACCTGAGTTTGTGTGCAGGTACTGCTCAGATTGCTGCCAGACCTGGACAGGAAAGTCACAATTTGTCCAAACTTTGAGGAAGATTTTTTGAGTTGCTCATAGTTTTGTTCGTGCAAAACCAAGTAGAAAAATCTCTCCCTTAAAAATATTCACACTTCAGCTGGTTTTATTATTTAAGGGAAATTTGGATGTTGGCATTTGAGGGGATGAGTTTTGATAACTTGTTTACAGGCTAATTTGACTGGACACAGTGAAAAATAATTTATAAGCACAGTTAGAACTTGTATAAGGTTCTTCACTTTGAAGGCAACGGAGCCTGACCCTAACCATTCACTTTGTTTAACAACATGGGCTCTGGTTTCAATTTCTCATGTCCTGACACTAATTAATAAGTAAGTCGAGGCAGTACTGAGGGTCTGGTTGTCAAGTGCTGCAGCTCTGCCTACTTAAGCCCTGTATGAACACTGTGGGGTGAAGGAACAGTTTCACAGACCTTGGAACATTTCCATCCTGCAGGAGCTCAAGTGAGCATGGCCACAGTGGAGCTTCATTCCAGAACACGGGAAAGGTGAGGGCTGAAATCTCAGGGATATCCTGGGATATGGGAGGGACACCATGGCTTCTGCTGCATTCTGTGATTGTCATCTGCAGAGTCCTTCACCTGTATTTCTGTCTTTGGCTGTCCCAAATCTGGGTGTATGATGTACACAGGTACCCTGCAAATCGCAAACCCGAGCTTCCTTCTCCTGTTTACATCAAAAAATCTTCAGAGGTAGGGAACTGTTTAAATGCGAGAGATCACCTTCTTTAAATAAAAGCCGTGACATGGTGCTTTTTGGGGAAAAAGATTGATGGAAAAGACAAAGTCAAAGACATGTAATTTATATTCATCTTCTGTCGTGAGGAGGATGCATGATTTGAATGGGTTGTTTAAAACTCTTTTTGCAGTTATTTCACAATATGTACTTCACTTCTGCTAGCAGGCAAAGAATATAAGAATTTACATTCACCACTTTTAAAGCACAATTTCACTGGATTTCAATTTGCTGTAGATTGTCCTGGAATATTATTAAAATGAGGAAATTAGAATTATTCCCTACCATCTACAGTTTGTGTGTAAGCTCTCTCTCTTGATCCTGACTCACAAGCTCACTCCATCCATCCTGGCTCTGTAAGGAGAGACAGCCATTCCTCTTTCCGTTACAGCTGACACTTGAAAATTCTCGGCTATTTTTAGATGATTTTCAATCTCATTTCTGTCCTTTGAAAAGAAAGGAAGAAAAAAAAATTCCTAGCCTTTAAATTTTTAACTTCCAGTGGGAGTTGCTTTTGCGGAGAAGCCAGCTAGTCAATATAGCCTCATTAACACATTTTAACAGGTTCTGTTATGTAAGTTTGCATTATTGTGATGGCTCTTTCATAGGTTTGGAGGGAATTGTTGGAACTCAATTTAAAGAAGAGCCATGCAGGGTTTGAAAGTGTAGCTGCTTGCTTCCAAGTAATAATTTGTGAAAATATAAAGTGGCAGTTGGAAGAGAAGCCTAAACTGGGGATGTACCATGGAATTACAGCTCGTTCTTTCCCCGGAGGTCGTGTTTGGGCACGGCTTCTGTCTTAGGCAGCAGGACAGATTTGGCTGGTGAGGTGGTTCTGGCAGGGCATTTGTCAGTATTGGACTACCCCAGAAATCTTTACTGCCCTTTCAAGCCAAATTGTTTTCACCAAATTAATATTCTCTTTCATTTGCTCCCCCAAATGTTTTAACCTTGAGCAATAAGCCTACTAGATACATAGCTTAAGGGATTGGTATTTTTTCATGGTTCTGAAATTTCTTTGTGGAGGAACAAAATGTTCTAGATAGATTTCTTCAGCTAGCATCCCTCAGGATCAAAATCTCCCTCTCAACTGCCTGTAAATTTTTTGGGTTTGTATTTGCTACAGTAACTTACTGTAGGAATTCTTGGCAAACTATCTAAATAACGATTATATTGCAAGTCTTTACTTCACTGATAGCACTTACTGTTCCTCTTGTTGCACGTCTAAAACTGTTGCCTTCAACTTGACTTGGTAAATTTAGAAATCACGTTGCTGTCATAAAACAGTGTTACTTATAAAATCTCCAAAATTGGCAGAGTGCAGAAGAACTGGCTGAATGAAGTCCACTAGCTTGGTGATGGGATCTTTCCTTCTGTCTGCTGCTTAGCTTGTGCAGGAACATGCAAACAAAGGAAAAGTAACATCTTGATGATCTGCTCATGAAAGAGCAGTTTGCTTCCTTTTGGGTTTTTTTTTTTTCCTTCAGCTGAAGTTAACTCAAATCCGCTTGCGTGGATGTCGTCACGGGCTGGAATTCCCAGAGCTCCTTCTGGGTACATGATTCCATAAACCAGAGGGGCAGAGGGGCTGTGCGGAAAAGAGCACAAAAGCACCCAAATCCAGCTATCTCTGTTTATAAAAATTTCCTTCCAGTGTTACTAATTTGTAGGCCTTGATAGGAAGGCCTTCAAAACAGAGGGGGAAAAGTGGAAAGCAAAACTAGCTGATAAACAATACCACTGATATTAACAATTATTTGTATGTTTGAAGGGACAAAATGGTTGTAGTTTGACTGCACAATAAGCTAAAAAAACCATTAAAAACCCCTCAACAAAACCCACCTCATTAAAAAAGTAAAGTCTATAATTGAAATAAAACATGCTATGAAACATTGACACAGACCACAGGAAATGTATGAAAACTTCTTCTTCTGATATTGGATGCTTAATTCTTTAAGTTCATTAGATAAATGAGGATGTTTGAGTCAGAAATGGGATCTTTTCAGTCTTGAAATGTGCAGCTTTGCTGTTTGACTCAGATGCACGTGCCTGAGAGATGGAGTAGAAGTTAATTTTTGGTTGTGCTGTTTTCAGAAGACCTCCCTGGGAAGCTTTTCCGTAGTTGTTTCCAGTAGTTCTTGGAATCAAATTCTTGCCTTCTTTAACTCGTGGTTAGTGGACACTCGAAGTGTGTCCTGTAGGTACTGAGTGTCTCTAACCTCCGACCGACTTGGACGAGCATCCAGCAGATAAATCTTTTGGAATTGCTCGGGGCCTGACAGGAGCGGTGCTACAGGCAGGATGTAATGAGGAAATGTTCCTGTTAAGGGCATTATTTGCAAAGAGACCAGGTACAACATCAGCTCCGAATTTCCTGTGTTTAGACAGCGTGATGCTTGGGAAGAGCTGTTTCCAGCAGGTCTGAGTTCAGCCTGTGCTTGGAGAAGAAGTGGCCACAGGCTTCCAGGGCAGGGATGGAGACTCTGCGGTGTCACACACAGTGACTGCGCACCAGCAGATAACCAGGCTTTGAGCCAAGGCTTTTCTAGCCTTTCCCATCTATTTCCAGTTTTTAAAACTTGGCTCTTAATTAGAGTGGGTCCAGAGGAGACCACTAAGTTGGTTGGAGGGATGGAGCCCCTCTCCTATGAGGAAATGCCGAGGGAATGGGGAATGTTCAGCCTGGAGAAGAGAAGGCTTTGGGGTGACCTAATTGTGGCTTTACAGTAGCTGAAGGGAGCTGACAAGAAACATGAAGAGAGACTATTTACAAGGGCCTGGAGGGACAGGACAAGGGGGAATGGCTTCCCACTGCCAGAGGGCAGGGATAAATGGGATATTGGGAAGGAATTCTTCCCTATAAGGGTGGGGAGGCCCTGGCACAGGGTGCCCAGAGAAGCTGTGGCTGCCCCTGGATCCCTGGAAGTGTCCAAGGCCAGGCTGGACGGGGCTTGGAGCAGCCTGGGACAGTGGAAGGTGTCCCTGCCCATGGCAGGGGTGGAACTGGGTGGGCTCTAAGGTCCCTCCAACCCGAGCCATTCCGTGATTCTAGGAAGTTGTTTGCATCTGTCTGACTCCCTATTTGGCACTGACCTTGCTAGTAAGATACATGTTATGAAAGAGATCCTCTCTCATGTACATATAAGTTACTAGTGAGACAGTATGAGCAGTGTTTAATGTTTTACTTGCTGCTTGGCAATGTGGCATCACCTAGAAGCAGACAGTGTTCTTAAAAATACCACGTGAGGATGAGAAAATTTATTATAAGTTGTTTCATAATTCCAATAAACCATTTAAGAGAAACATACACACCCCGTGCCTCACCCGAGGTTCTGGAATCCTTAATGATCAGCAACTAAATTTTTCTGCTGAGAATGTTAAAGTAACTTATACGTCTTTGGTTATGAAACATTGCTGCTCCTGGAATTTGCTGTGGATACACAGATAAACAAAAGGTCTGCTAGTCTTCACTGAAGTCACATTTTCTTACCTGTGTCAGATACTTTAATTTGATATTTGATGATAGTTTTCCACAAATAAGTCCAAAAATCTTAAATTACGTAAAGCTGTTGAGTTCATAGAATTGTGGAATGGTTTGGGTTGGAAGGGACCTTGAAGATCATCCAGTTCCACCCCCCTGCCATGGGCAGGGACACCTTCCAGCATCCCAGGCTGCTCCAAGCCCTGTCCTGCCTGGCCTCGGACACTTCCAGGGATCCAGGGGCAGCCACAGCTTCTCTGGGCACCCTGTGCCAGGGCCTCACCTCCCTTACAGGGAACAATTCCTTCCCAATATTCCATCTAACCCTGCCCTCTGGCTGTGGGAAGCCATTGCCCCTTCTCCTGTCCCTCCATACTCTCTCTTTCCCCATGTATATGCGTATATATAACATTTCAGTAACTATGTGCACCCTTAGAATGTTTTTTTATGTGAAAATGATCCGAGTTGTTGCCGCAGTCTGGTATTTCTCCATAATCAGATGCTTGAATCGTGTTTAGTCAGCTTGGAAAACGTGTTTAGTTCTTGTAGCCTGAATGGCTGGGTGTTCCTGAACTGGGTGATACCTTTTAATAAAAGTTTTGCTTGGCTGTGTTTGATAGGGAGCATCATAGAACTTACCTGTTGGTAGCGGATGGTGGGAGCCTCAGCACATCACAGATGCCATTTTTTACATGTGAAGGCAGAGCAAACTGACAGGAAGGTGGTGATTTCCGAGCCCCGATGAGGCACTGGGATGATCCTTTTGCTTTGTCGCTTATCCCTGCTCGGGGATAGAGCCACTTTGGCCATGGCTGTTTGCTGATCAGGAGTCAGGAATGATTTTGTGTCCATAATCGGGTACTGAAAGTGAATCAGACCATACGGGAGGCATTTTTATCAGGCACAGTGTTTTCTGTGTGTTATAAAAAAATGCGTGCGTGATGTGACTATATTTAAAATGGAGTACATCTGTTATGCATTTTAATTCTTTCCAAGATTTCAGGAGGTGACAAAGTTGGAATTTGTCTTAAAATTCAGATTAAAATTTTGTTTTTCCAAGTTAGGAGATTTGCCTGCTCGGCTTCCACCCTCACCAGTGCTTCTTTGAAGCAGTGTATTTGCAGAACACTTAAAGAAACTGCATTAGTTTTGTATTTTGGGATTTAGGTTGTGATGGGAGTTGTATGATCCTAATATCAGCCATAGCCAAGCGTGCAGCCAAGAGGATCGTAAATTACTGAGAGTTGTGCTGCTGCTGTAATGGAGCGGGATTGTGCTGACGGGGCGTTATTTGTCTACCTCACTTGGAGCAAAGGATTTGTTCTTTCTTGTGCTGCTTAGTAAGTGCAGGAGTTGGACCATGCCCCACCAGTGTTAGGGGCAGCTTTTGAAACAGCAGATCCTCCGAATTCGAATGGCGCTTGTTGAAGTTTGCAGTTAGAATTGTCACTTCAAAGAGGAGCCGGTTGGTTTTAACAGCAGAGTTATCGATCTGTGGAAATAATGTGATTGTGTGTGTTAAATGTCATCTTTGGGATGTTATGGTAACACAACAGCCTGGGTGAGGGAAATACATAACACAATTCAGGAACTGCATTTAATACACTTTGAGCATGCCTATAGCTTGTCTAAATAAAACAGCTTTACATGTAGCCTATGACTCACTGATATAAGTAAAGCAAAATGTTGCTCCGAAAGTCTTTGCTGCTGTATTTAGGTGATTCAGTATAAAATCACAGAATCACAGCATGGCTTGGGTTGGAAGGGGCCTTAGAGCCCAGCCAGCTCCACCCCCTGCCATGGGCAGAGACACCTCCCCCTATTCCAGGCTGCTGCAAACCCCATCCAGCCTGGGACACTTCCAGGGATCCAGGGGCAGCCACAGCCTCTCTGGGCAATGAACACAAAGAGTTACCCTATAAACAGAGATTTTGGGGTCAGAAGAAGGATGGCCTGCAGTATTTATGAGAGTTTTTATTGCCCTTCCAATGCATGTATAAAATTACAACCCTGCTGCAATGACTGTTGGAGGACAATCTTACGGAGAGTGAGCCAGTGAAGTGTAGCTGGTATTAGAAGGTCATTGAAAGGGTTCATCCTTGGGTCTTTCTTGGTAGACTGAGGCACCTCTCAGGCAAGGAGCAGTATCGAACTAATTAAGCCTGTGCTGCTGCCCGGGCTCCTCAGGTACTGAGGAGGCAGCGGGGCTGAGCCCCAGGGAGATTTGTGTTCACACAGTGACAGCAGAAGGAGCCCAATCCCCTACTCCATGTGTGCTGTCCTGCTCCACACTCAGCCCTGCTGGCTGGCGGGCTGTGCATTATCAAGGAAGGAAAGGACGTGAGGCAGCCTGAATTCATGGCTGGGCCACAATCGAGCAAATCCAGCAAGGATCCATCCCTGTGCTGGAGCTCATCGTGGCTCTGTTAGAACCTTGCAAGGCAAAGAAATGGTTCTCATTTCTGAGCTGTTTGTTTTCCTGATGTGACTTTGCCCTGTCTCCTAAATTGAAGGAAAACACCCATTACTTTGAAGAAAGACTAAAATAAATGTTTTGATTTATATACGTTTGGGTATTTCTATATTAATATACAACTGAACCATAATAAATGGGAATGAAATTTTACTCTCTAGTGTTTATTCTTTCCCTTGTCAGGGGATAAAAATCTCCCGGATTGGCACAGTACAGGCACTGGAAAGATCACCAGGTGTTTGAGTAACTGATGCAGATTAAAGGTGTGTTACTTCTGCAGGGATATTGTGGTGGAGGGTGGGTCAGGTGCCTGGTTTGAAAACTTTGTAGAGTCCTTTAATTGTCCTAATGAATAAACTCCTCATCTGTAGCTGTGGAGCCCATTCCTAAAACGCCCTTGTCTAGACATTTGACTGTCTGAATGTATCGTTTTTCCACTGTGCCCGTTCAATAACCTGCCAGAGGAGGTGGGTCCGTCATCCAGCTCCACTTGGAGCTCTTGTTGGGTGTCTCAGGGGCTGTTTTGTGGTGTTCCAGCTTCAGTTTCCTGTTCCATGAAGTGTGATTGTTGCCAGTGTGAGGAATTTTTAATGTGACGCCAGACACATCCTGAAGATGTGGCGATGAAGCGTTGCCTTGCTGGAGATTTCTACGGTACGTTCTGCTGTGGGAATCCTAAACCCAGGTGTAAATCCCAAGCAATCATACCTGTTCTCTCTTCTAGACTGTGCTTGTGGTTCACGAGCGACCCAAAGTGCTGGTCTGTGCTGAGGCAGGGACACGAGCTCATTTATTCATAAGAAACTGTGCTCATGTTTTGGTGACAGTGGTTCCCAAAATACTGTCTTTGAGGTTTGTCCAGAAATCCAGGTGCTTGTTACTGGAGCACGGTTAAATGGACTAAGTAGTGACTAGTGAGTAGCTAAAATTAGTATTATTGTTCCATGGGACACAGGGTGTCTCACTCTTTTTATTTTCTCATATCGCAGTCCCACACATTTTCTACCTACTGCATTTTTTGTTCACATGTTGAAGGGGGAATAAAGGGGAGAATTGTACTTTGAAGCAGTAGAAATCCTTCATTAAATAGTTGGATGTCTTACAAAGTTAAATCTGCATTTGGATATTAGAATGAAAAAAGATGGGGACTGTGGGGATACCAGACATTGTCATTCCAAAAATGGGATAAAGGATTGCAAGTTCAGCACAGCAGCATTTGAAATTATATCTTTTTGTAATTTGTTTGTTTGTCTGTTTTAATGTAAAGCAGTTAATGACTTCTCTTTCTTTTGCAACGTCACACTCACTCTGGAAGACAGAGGGGTTTTAAGTGACACTTTTTTGGGAGAAGGAAGTGATTCTGTAATGGTCTAGAGTTTTCTGATGCTGCTTTGCATCTGGAGCAATTCCTGCTGTTTCCTGAACCAAAATTTTACTTTCTGGATGTTGGAGATAGAACCTACTGCAACAGCAACAGTATAGCCAAGATGATTTTTGTTATTTTATGCTCTCCGAAGAAAATTCCAAGACCTTTAAAATGTGGAGGAGCCTCTACCTGTGCCAGATGTGGAAGTGACTAATTCAGTAAATATATCCAGCTAATAATTGACTGTTTTGGATACAGGGACTACTTAGCACAACTGTTTATGTGAGTACTTCTGTTGTGAACATGTCTCTGTTTGTGGAGAATTTGGGAGTTTTTGAACTACCAGTATACATAGTACAAAAAAGTTTACATGTTTTTAGCTGCTGTTTTATCAGCCAGGACAGCAGAGAGCAAATGTATATAAACCATGAAAATCTGAGAGGTCATCACTGAAGTAATGTTAACAGCAGTCAGTAAGTTGTTAAGTTTCTTCATGTTTGACTTTAAAACACACTATAATGAGATTTGGAGCTTTAATTGCTTAATTTTAAAATATATTGTCATTTTTTACTTTTTTTTTTTTTAATCTACTTAAATAAGATGTTAATTGGTGAAAAAATAGTTTTAAAATAATCAAAGTGAAAGGAAGATTAACAGCTGATTTCTGGCCCAGTTGGGGATGATTAATTCCCTTGGTCTCCTGAGCACTGAGACCATGGTGCTTCTCTATTTCATGAGCTCTGCATGAAGGCTGGGTTCTCTTTCTGGGTGCTCTTCCATGTTCCATGCAGATTTTGGGGGCCACACAGGAGTTGAATTTTCTCTGTGAAGCGCAACCCATGATAAGTCGTGTGCTCTAAAGAAGGGTCGTATTTGCTGGTAGATCATTCTTCCTCCTCCCAAAAAAACCTGACAGCTGTTTTAAGAAGTTATTTTCAGGCTGGAACGTGAAACTTGGAAGAGAACCAGACTCCTTTATAAACAAACTTTGCAGTCCTTGTCCCCCCCATAAAAAATACTCCATATTTTTATTAAATTTTCATGCAGTTGATCGCATGTTAATGCTCTTGTTTATCCCCCTCTTTTTATTTACTTCAGTGTTCTTTAGTATTTGTTTGCCAATAATTCGAAAACATAAACAAGTGGAGGTGGTGGATTTTGTGGTGAGAGTTGTAACAGTGTTCCAAATGCAGTTGGCTGATAGGAAATAGGAAAGGTGGGATTTGCAGATATTAGTACTATTATGGTTTCTAGCCATATAACTGAAGAGCGAAGCTGACCTCTGAGCAATATCTCACGTATTTTGGTGCAAGTTTCCAAGGTCCAAGAGCACCATGGCAGCTTTTCTCAAAATATTGTGGCTTTTTAAGATAATTTTTAAGTGTTTGTTTTCATTGTTCTCTTGCAACTGAAGATAATCTCTGTAGGCATTATGACAACAAAATATTTTAATGGGATGGAAGGCTGTTAATGGTAAATACTTATTCCTAAATTCTCTTTTGTATTTTTAATTACCCATTAGATTGTATCTTCTGAGAAGTAAATTAGAGAGGAATTTCGTGATGGTGTTTGGAAAAACTGGAAGGCAGTGGGGAAGTGGAAGCCAAAGGCAGGGTGGGTGACAGTGTGAGGGAAGAGACTGTAAGGAGTTGAAATCTGCAGGAAACTAATCCGAAGCACTTTTTGGGGGGTGTTTTTTGTTTAGTTCTTAAATCTCAGAAGTTGCTTCAGTAATAGAAGAAACCTCTGTTAAAGAGATGTGAACCAAATGGGGAGAGCCTGTAAGAGAGCAGTTGGGATGGAGGGATGGATGGATGGATGGATGGAGATGGATGGATGTCTAGAAAAGAGCAAGGAAGTGCAGTTGTGTTAGTCTGGAGGAAAAAGCTCCAGATGGGAGAGATGGCCGCGTTCTCCAGACAAGGAAAGGGTCACCTGTGGTGGGGAAAGGAGCTGGAGCCTGAAGCCCTGTGCTGAAACTGCTGCAAGAGCACGGCCGTGTGGGAACACCAGCACCTCCAGCAGGGGTTCAGGACTCTGTGGGAACAGCTTTGGGCTCTGGCCTTGGGGCAGGTGAGGCCAGGAGTGCTGAGAAGGTAACTCAGCACCTCCCAGGAGGCAGCGGAAAGCTGGAGCAGCCATGGATTGTAGGGATGGATTGCTGCTGTGCCACTGGGAATAACCACACAGTATTCCAGCAAGATGGCATTGCAAGAATTTCAATCCTCTTTCTGAATAATTTGAATAACTCAACGTAGAGCTGTTGCTGATTTACTGAGGTTGTTGTTTTGGGGTTTTTTGTGTGTTGTGAACTGTCCGGCTTGTCTAGGACACAGAATGAAGGAGAGTTGCTCCACTCAGAGTAGATAGCGATGGTCTTTGCTGTCATGAGAAGCCACGTGGAGCAGCAGTAATGCTGGAGCTGTGCCTTTCCTCCCCACTGGAGGGGAGCTGGGCCATCCCACTGGTGTGCTGCCCGAGGAGCTCAGGGTGCACAGATGCAGGTTTGCCCACACGGTGCAAGCTGCATCTTGATACCGTGGTGCCCATTTCTGGAAGGGAAATGTGGTGTGGAACAGGTATTTGTTGCCCTACTCCTGATGACAGCCTGCTGGGCAGAGCGAGGGGTTCAGAGGCTTACTGTCGCTTTTCTTCTTGTTTTCTATTTTAGCATTTAATCAGTCTCTGCTTCTCATTACCGAAGTTTTTCCTATTGGTAGAAATCCAACGTACAGTGATACTAATTTTTGTCTTTATATGCACATGTGTGGGTATATAAATAAATCCATCGATTCAATTAGTTCAGAACTGAAAAAAATACAGCTCAAAGGAACGGTTGGGAGTTGTTTTGCTTTTGATGTGAAAACCTTTGGATGCTGCAGCCTTTCCAAATGCCAAGCCAGACGCTGGACGTCTCTTTCCATCCTTGGTGCTGCTGCTGCAGGAGCAGCGCGTGTCCCTGGCAGGGGGATGTGACTGCCCAGGGCAGCGTCGCCTGTGCGGGAGCCAATCTCCCTGTTGTGTCTCCTCTTTCCATGGTTATCCATGTTTATCCATGGTTATCCATGTTTATCCATGTTTCCTTGGCCAGCCGAGCCCAATCCCAGTGCGCCGAGCCAGGCCTTGGTTTGCAGAGCTGCTGATCCCTGGTCTGAAGGTGCTTTTGTTGTGGGTACACTTGTGTGATAAGTTCTTGTGATTACAAGTGTGTTTGTTGTTGGAATTTATTCTGCCCTGCTCTGCAGTTCTTGCATTTCCAAGTCCATTTAACTTCACTCACACTGTCTGAACTTACAAAAACAAACCAGATGTTACTATCTGGAAAAGTTTTTGTGTGAGCTGTTCTTTCTGTCTATTTTCCAAAATTATATTGCAAATGGTCAGATGAAAATGAAAAATAGGTGATTTGGGTGAAAATATGAGCCACAATCAGAAAAGATCCATTTCCTCTTTGTGCAAACAAGAGCACTTGTGTATCGTAAGACATTCGCTAATATTTTCTCTTCTTATTTTCATTTTTCCTTATCTACCTGTACAATTACATAGGCTTATCAATAAGCAGGTAAATATTCAAAGAACAAGAAAATAAATTTGCTTTTTTGATTGAGACAAAGTTGGCAAGTGATGGAAGCTCTGTGTGTGAGAGTTCTCTGAGGTTGCTGAGCCCTAATGGTCTTATTGGTAATATTTCAGACTTAATGCTTCTCTCAGCCATGCGGGCAGCCATCAAATCATTAATTTAATATCATGCTAGCAGCTCTCTCCTTGCAGTTATCTACAGGGAGACTAAATAAAAATACCTTAAAAAACCTATGTGACTAAGATCAAAATATCCTCTAGGGGAGGAGCACTTCAAGGGCTGTTTTTAGGTACCGAAAACTTGAGACTGTCTTCCCTCTCCCCCCTCACAGAGTTTGAGGTTTTATGGTGCCTTTTTTTAGTGGTTTTATTTGTTTTTTTTTTATTTTGTTGTTTTAGAGTCTTTTTTAATGAATTCTGTTTCTTTTCATGATTGGGAAAATTGTTGCCTTGAAGTACTGATTTTTAATGGTCTCAGCAAGTTTTAGGGAATTGTATTTTTTAGATTAATTTTTGTCATAAGGATTTCTTTGCATCTGTTTTATGAATTTTTATTCCTCTTTAATT
Source organism: Callaeas wilsoni (assembly GCA_013398955.1). Taxonomy (NCBI): domain Eukaryota; kingdom Metazoa; phylum Chordata; class Aves; order Passeriformes; family Callaeidae; genus Callaeas; species Callaeas wilsoni. The sequence continues at coordinate 93,352 of VWPU01001130.1, read as the reverse complement.
TCCTTGTTCAATTGCACAGGGCCATGTTTATTACGAAAGACTGCCAGTGTATGTTTGTATCCAGTTTCCTCCGTAATTTGTTCTCTCTCCGAGTTTGAAACTTGAATCTTTTATTTGGTTTTGTTCAAGTCTGATGTAACAGTGCCAGATCTAATTATTTAAATTTCCCATTATAACCTTCTTACAATTTAAACAGTTTCTACAACAGTGAACTTTCACAAGCCCTGAGCTTCTCCAGGCTATGCCTTGCCTTTAATTTGCAATTTAAAATTACAGTGGGAGCTGTGACCTTAATTCATTTTGATCTCTCCATCTACAGGTTGTGGAAACCGAGTTTTAAACTTGGATTGGGGAAGAAAAGCAAAGTGTAAATATATTTCACTCATTTGAAGCCCTTTGTACGGTACAGCACATTTCCAAGATACAGCGGGGGGAACTGGTGGCCTGTTTCTCCAGTCTCCCACTCCTGTGGGATCAGTGTGATTTGAGTAGACCTGAGATTTACTCCAATAATCTAAGTCCCTCCTTCTCACAGAATCATGGAATCACAGATTGGTTTGGGTTGAAGGGACCTTAAAAACTCATGCAGTCTCAGGCCCTACCGTGGGCAGGGACAGCTGCCACTATCCCAGGCTGCTCCAAGCCCCAGTGTCCAACCTTGGACACTTCCAGGGATCCAGGGGCAGCCACAGCTTCTCTGGGCACCCTGTGCCAGTGCTTTAGATGCAAAGGAGACGAGTGTTTTAATTTCTCCATTCGGTTTCCAAAGTCAGTTTTTTCAGAATTGGTGGAGCTGCACGTTGTTTGCTGGAGGAGCCGAGAAGCCCAAGCAGGCTGGGGCTCAGGCGGTGGCCAGGATGCGTTTCTCTGCAGGATTTTCCATCACAGGAGGTTTTGTGTTTCCTGACAACCTTTGCAGTTTTCCCATGCCTCTAAAGCTTGTGCAAATAACTGACCAGCAAAGCTACATCCCTACAGCTCGACCTTCAGGCTCAGCATTAATGCCCCTCGGCTGCTTTCTTGCACTCTGGTTTTTCCCCTTTCTTTGCTGGTTCTCTCCCTCTCTTCTCATGAGTGTAACTTTTATTCAAATTAAAGTAAGGAACCACATGGGAAAGTGCATTCTAGTTTAAGAGGCTGGTTCTTCTCTGCTAGTGCAGTGGTTGTAAATGCTGCTTGGAGTTTGCCTTCATCAAAATGTCTGTTTTGCTTTGTTTTAGAAAAGAGCAGAAGTTAGATAAGGATTTTTCAGTAGGGGAGGTAATTAGGCTTTGCTGTTTGTAATATGATGCAGACAGTGTTCAGCCCTGAGTTCTTGCCTTTCCACTTTCCATGTAGATTAGAACTGTTGAATTTCCAATTACCCTTTGGAAAATTTGTTTTATCTTCCTTATAGAAATGTTTTTCTTCCATGCCTCCAGCATCTTACTTTTCCCCATTGCTCTTTCCTTCCTTCCAGTCTTTCCTTCCAGGTTTCCACTCTGAGATTAAAGCCACAAAAAAGGGCTGGTTCAGTGTTTGATGCAGCTGAAGAGTGAAGAGCTGAAGCAAAGGGAGTAAATGAAGGAATGGGAGTAAGTAGCTAGGGGGGGGCTGGTTGGGATCCTGCTCAGCAGATCTGCTCCTGGCAGGTGTTCCGTGTCTATCTGCAGCTCATCTGCTGCAGGGCTTTCCCACTTCCTCTGCTCTCTTGCTTTCCTCCTTGCAGTTGTTCCAGCTTAAGTGCCCATCAGTTCAGAATTCCCAAAGAAATGGCCAAAAGCTTGATTGGAAACGGTCATAGTCATCTTTTTAATTTTATATGGGCCACAATGTGGGACATTGTGCAATCTCAGTGTTGATGAATCGGTGGTGAATTTCCAGGCCATTTGATCTTCAAAATCCGTTTTAGCTGGTTTTAATGGCACAAAAATTTAAATATACAAATGGAAAAGTAAGTGGCGGAGTAGCTGAGCCTGTCTTGGTTCCTTTGCAGGAGAGGAGCCCAAATCCGGTGGGCTAGGAAGTGCCCATAAACGGTTTTCAATCCGAGTTGTTTGTTTAAACTCTGGGTTTATGGGACCTAAAATAGAGCAAAAAGGAAAGTAAATAATAAAATATCCTATCTGGAGTGTCTCTTCTGCACTTGAAAATAAGTGAGTGCTAGAAGGGAGTCATCAGGGTGACTCTGGGAAGAACAGCTGGGCCAGGGATGACAGTGCCATCGGATGAAGCACGGGGTGCTTGCCCACTGCCTTCCCACCCCAGACCACAGCCACCGACTCTGGGCCATAAAAGGAAACAACTTTTCTTGTCAAAATACAGCTGCCCAGCCTGTTTGCTTTCTGGGAAAAATGTCCAGTAACAGCTGGTACAGCCGTGTGATGTGCAGCTCTACCTACAAACATTTACTTACTCCGAAGTTACTCGTTGGCTTTTCAGAGCCCATGGGGCAGGGGAATAACATCATGCTGCCAGCTAAGGAGTGATCTCCGTGAAGCAATGGAAAGCCTGGATAGAGTTTAAAGTTCAAAACAGTTTGCTTTTCAAAAAAAGTTTTTTTAAAAATCAAAACGGATAATGCAAAGTACCTAATTACTTGTAAAAATCGTGCATCTCTGCATGAAATTAATTTTTGCATAAAAAGTAGCAAATATGTTTTGCCTCATCATTTAAGTTGACTTATTTCATAGTACTTTTCCTTATTGCTTTGCTAGTTTTAAATTTCTATAAGCTCTTTAAATGATGCAAGAAAGTGCTCTGCTGACACAACATGTAAACTGAGTGGAAAAGTAAATATTTAAGGCTGACATATTGAAGTATAAATAGCGGTTACTGTGTGTAACGTTTCAATTGTAAAACTATTTCTAGGGCTCTGTTAGTGTGCACCATTGCTCGTTAAAATGGTAATGTTTTCTAAAAGCTGCATTTCTGTTTTGGAAAGTAGATCCCAAAGTGGTTGCAAATACGTCTCTGACATGGATCCCTTACGTGTTTGTCACTCGGCCCCGGAGAAGGTCTGAGCAGCACAAATTGATGGGCAGTGAAGTTTACCATTCTCGGAGGTTTATCCATGTATTCCTGGATTTGGTGCTGTCTAATGAAAAAATGAGGAACATGGTCGGGTGCTGGGAGCTGGCTTTGGCAAATGCCAGTGTTGAGTCATTTGAGGTCCGGGATTCCCGCCTGGCTCTGGCACGGGCAGCACTCCCTGGGAAGCTGCTTTGGGGGGATGTGTGCCTTGCCCTGGAGAGATACTGGAATTAACTTCTCTCAGGCATCTCACTCGGCAAGGGGAGTTTGGTTCTTCTCTTTGGAACTTGATCTTTAGCACTCGTGTTCTGCAAGAGCAGGCTGTTTGTCATACCTTGTGTCTTGGAGTACCTTGTCGCACGGCCTCACTCGAGGGACTCTGCTCTAGAATTCCCGTTCTTGCAGATTTAAGGAAGAGCCCAGTGTTGTTTTAGCACCGTTGCTGTGTTCAGCAGTAATGAACAACTTCCCTGTCCACTCTCTGTCAGGAAGGCTGGATGGCTTCCACCTGGGCATGAAAATGAAGGCTTTTAGTGCTGTGACATTGCACAAGAGCTAAAGTTTAGCTCAGGCTGAGCCAACCTGACATTTGAACTTCATGTTTAACGTGTTTTACTGTAGAAATAACATTACAGGAAGGGTTCCCTCTGTTGAGAAGTTATTGTGGTAACAGATATTGGTGATCCTGCTGGTAATTGTAGTGAAATCCACTTATATTTTGTACAGAAAACAGATTTTTACCAAAAGTTTTCTGAAAGAGAATAATGTGAGTGAGCTTCTAAATTTCAGCTTTTCCAGCTCTTAAAATAATGAGTTTGAAATGCAAGAATTCAGTCTTGGATTGCCCTGTAGGACGTGAACACACTGGAACCTTTCAGAGTATTCCTTTCCTGAAATGTGGTTTGCTTGGGCCAGGTTAATAACTTTGTCAGTGGTTCTAAATCTCATTATCACAGCCCCATAGACACCCCTGCTGTCTTTGCCAGCTCATGCTTTCTCTTGTTGGTTTTTATTTAATTTATTGGGTTTTTGTAATTTATGTGAAACATGGTTATACATTTAGCATTAAGGAGTTGCTCTTGCACTCCCATACCCCTGCTAAGGGTGATCTAATAACATTTTTGTTATTACCTCAATATAAATAATTTATTTAGTAAGTTATTTATTTATGTATTAGTTTCAAATTTCATATATAATTATACAGTAGTGTTAATGAAAATCAAGAACATTGTCCCAAGTGCTCTAAAAATGAAACAAAAAACTCTTCATCCCTGTGAATTCTGGTTTCAATAAACAAGATAAGAGAGATACAGCCCACAACAGAAATGAATCGATATTCAGGATGGGAATATACCTAAATATTTTCTTTCAAAATGAGGTTTTAGAAAGTACTATTTAATGTCCTATCTTAGATACTTAAAATTCTAAAAGCTTTGTTCACAATGATCAAATGTGCTGTGCTGATGATGCAATATGGATAATTCAGAGGCTGTTTAGCACTTAACAAAAGGTTGGTCTTGCCAACTTTCCTCTTAGATTTGTTCTCTCCTCCATTGGATCGGCTGCATTTCTTGCACTTTCCTGTCTCTGTAATTCCATAATTTATTTCCTCTCCCTGCCATTCCAGAATCAACATTTGGCAGCTGTGGAAGAGCAAGGTTGCCCTGCAGCTGCTGTGCAGCAGGGAGATACCCAGGTATGCTCATCCTAGAATCCCACAATCAGGGAATGGTTGGGTTGGAAGGGACCTCAGAGCTCATCTCGTTCCACCCCTTCCACTGTCCCAGGCTGCTCCAAGCCCCATCCAAGCTGCCCTTGGACACTTCCAGGGATCCAGGAACAGCCACAGCTTCTCTGGGCACCCTGTGCCAGGGCCTCACCTCCCTCACAGGGAGCAATTCCTTCCCAATATCCCATCTAACCTGGCCCTCTGGCAGTGGGAAGCCATTCCCTGTGTCCTGGCACTCCAGGCCCTTGTCCAAAGTCTCTCTCATCTTCCTTGCAGGTTCCCTTCAGGTACTGGAAGGGGCAGTTAGGTCACTCAAGAGCCTTCTCTTCTCCAGACTGAGCAATCCCAGTTTTCTCAGCCATTCACTTCTCTTAGCCCACCACAAGGCTCACCACAAGCGTTTTTTACCTTCTGTTTTTTTCTAACGGTGCTTTTTAAAATCCCTTTTACAGACTCACTGCTGTATTTTAAGCATATTCACATACTTCTGTCCACGTGGCTGTTTGGAAACAAACGACTCAAGCTCATTTACATAGCAACTGTAAGCAGCACATCTAAATCCCATTTCACTTTTTATTGCAGTTTGTAAATCCATCAGATTAGAAATATTCTTCAGATATTCTGGATGTTGTAGAGTCAGGTACTTAGGATGCTTGCTTTACGCTTATTCCCTTTTTATTCCCTTTTTAGTGCTAAAAAAATTAGTTTTTTCTCCTCATGGTACTGCCCATCATCCAACTGTTTGAATGCTGGAGGTGAGAGTTTTCCAACAGATCCGCCCTAATGTCAGAGCTCGCGAAGGACCAGCTCACTTCCTGAGGTGGGGATCACTGATTTGACTTCTGTAAATCATACATATTTCTGTCTTTAGCAGCATAAACTCCAATACATTTGTATAGTTTATAGAGCTTTAATCCCAACATGTCTTACAGGTTGTCCATAGTTGATTTTTATCACACAATGTTATCTTGAGCAAATACTTAATTTCTTTAATCTCTCCAGAAATGCAAAGTGCTGATTTATGGTGCAGTTGCATTCAGGTTGAATCTTAATTTCATGTGTGTATCACTTAACAGATGCTCTAGGGAGTAAAGATTCCTATAATTAGGTTTGACATATGTTTTCATGCGAGGTGAAATAGTTTGCGTGCTTCTGGAATAAATATTGACTGCAGCCCGGATTTATAATCCCGGTAAACAATTGGACATGTGCTGGGAGCCCTCCACGCCAAGTGTAAGCTGTGGCTTTGGGAGCATGGACCCTTGTGATTCCAAAATATTGAGTCCTTCCTAATGGCCTTTTTTTGTTGTTGTTTTTGCTCCAAAAAAGGGCAAGATCAAAGTGCAGTCTGTTCTTTCCTGCCCTTCTAGATATACAAAACAGCTGCAAAGCACAATCAGCTATTGTAGTGATATGTGCCCCAGGTCTATAAATAGATGGAGAGCTGCAGGCTTGAGCTGTGCTGCTGCAGAGGCCAGGGGATTTTTGCTTGGGGTTACCAAACATTCCCTTGCTTGTTTGTGGTTTAGAGCCATCATATCCGAGGCTGCTATATTCCAATTGAATTGGAATTCAAAAGGATTTTGCTGTGGAAGCTTTATATGATTTCACTGCTTGCATTTTCTCCTTCCATTTTTTTTTTTCTCCCCCAACACACAAGAATTTTGCAAGTTCCTAAAGGAAGTCAATTCAAACACAATAATTAATTTGCTCATCAAAAAAGAAAAAGCAAGCCATGATGTATAGCCCTAGCGGGAACTTTCCAGGGGCACGTATGGAGAGTGAGAATCAGAACCACGTTTCATTAAATTGTGTTCTGGCCTCTCTTCCAGCCTGGAAACGTGGAGTGCAACACTTGATAAGAGCGGTGTGTTCTCCTGAGCTGGGAGGTGGGTGGCTGTGTGAGTACGCTCTGCCTCCTGTGCAGGAGGGATCAAATCTGCATGGCAGAGCCAGAGCTGGCAGAGCCGTTCCCAGATTTTTTTTTAATTCAATATGCTGCATATTTTTTATTCATTATGTTAACTCGGAAGAGCTGTTGAGAGTGTGCAAGCTGAGGACTTGTTAGATGATGAGAGAAAAATTAGTGTATTTGGCAGAAGTGAGGTGTTAGAGATAATTTGGGTTTTGAGTATCCAGGAGGTGGCTGAAGCTGCTGCTGGCAAAGGTGAAGCAGACTTTAAACTGCTCATCTCCTTTCCAAGCTCTCTCTTCCTGGAAAAGCTATTGATTCCCATTGCATTTCAATAACATTAGCACCTCGCAGTATCACTACTGCTGTCCTGCTTTAAATTTAAATGAGAGGGAGGGATAAAAATAACTCCTTTGGCATTTCGCATGGGTACTTTTCAGCTATAACCTTCATGCTTTGAGTCAGGTGAACCAGTTCACCTCTTGAGACTTTCTCCTTTCGACAACAGGACCTGAAAATTGGATTTACCACTGTGAATGAGGAGGTCTTGCCCCACACAGGCATCTCATTGATGGTGCATAAATGCAATCTCAGTTTATGTGGTCAGTATTTTCCAAGGCCGTGTGAGGTTAAGGTGGAAACTCCTCAGAACACAGTGTGAATTTCTAATGTCTAACCTACTCGTTGTTTCTGAAGAAATAACAATAGGAGTGTTGAAGGAAAAATGTTAAAAATGTTGAAATCTCAACTGAAAGGAATTTGTATTTACCTGAATTCAAAAAATTCACCTAATATGACCTTTCTCTGTGAAAATTAGGGCATGAAGTGGAATTTTAAAGTCAATGTGACAAAGACTTGGGAAACTTCTTTCTGCCTACGTGTTCTGCTGCATCAGTAATGATGTAAACCAGACAGGCACACAGCAGATCTTGCAGGCCAATCAAACTTTTCCTGTAATCTTCCATGTGGCAGCCATTTGGTTTCCATTTGGTTTGGTTAAACAGCGTGATAGAGGTTGTTGAGGAACCTCTGACGGTGTCTTGTCCAAACTTGGGCTCGGAAGAGGTTTAGAGCTGGTTTTAGGCGTCTCTCCCCCTGTAACTTGTCCTCATCATTGTGCTGTTGCTGTGCTCCTCTGTGGAGAGCCTGGCTCTTCTCCTGCCCTCCATTAGGTAGTTTTGACTTCCTCCTCTCAAAGCTCCCAAAACCCAGCTCTGTCCTCACACATGAAGTGCTTCAGCCCCCTGATCACCATGATGGTCCTCTCTGGTGTCACCCCAGTGCATCGGCTGCATCTCTGGGGAGCCCAAAGCTGGAGATGGTTTTCCAGGTGCTGTTTTGAGTGCTCACTGGGATGCTCTCAGTGCTGAGGTCTCTCTGAAGAGCAGCCTGGTCTGTTGGTCTGTTGACTGCTCCCAGCTTGTCACTGTGTCCTGTCCCTCCCATTTGGTATTGGCTGTGACCTCAGTGGTGACATAAAGTTGTCATCTTCCTCAGACTGAGATCTGCGAACCGAGGAGCTCTCGCTCTGCGTGGCGAGGAGCCAGAACAAACCTGTGTGCAGCACTTGGTGACAAAAACTCCATCTGAGAGACCCCAGTACTTCACCTCCTCAGCTTCAAGCAAACAGACCTTTCTAAAGTATGGCAGAATGAGGAGGGGGAAGTGCCAAACCTTGCTCTCAAACCTTGCTTTCAGGCTGAGACAGCCATGAGGAGAGAGGATCGGTTTCTCCACAACCACTGAGGCTCATCTATGCGGAGGCAAACACAGTGGGAGAGGCTGAGAGAGAAAATCAGCCTCCTTCCTGCAGATTGCACTGAGGATTTTAGCTGCTTGGGAGGACTTGGGCTCTTCCTTAGTATAGATTTTGGTTTATCCCCTCTTTTTCAGGAAAAACATTTCAAAATGTAATTACAAGATGGACTCCGTCTCTTCTCATTAGAATGAAACAGAGGGAATGAAAACATGCAGATACGGAGATGTGCAGGTGATCCATCTGGTCACACACAGAAGTAGAGGGAGGGAGGGAAAGGAGCATCTTTGGTTCTCATTTCCAGCCGGGGGTGCTGTGGGAGGCCCAGCTGCAGGGATGTGTTCGTGTTCCTCAGCTGGGACCCCGTGGGTGCCCGAGGAGGTACCGGCCATCGAGAGGGTCCAGGAGCAGCACAGCTTTCACACCAACAGATCACGTTCAGACTTCAGTAAGCACAGCTACATTTTTTAAAAAAATTATCTCTTTTACCCTCAGGCTTCTGTGCTTGCTGGTTTGCCTGGGAGAGAAAGTGCAGCTTCCCTGGATGTGTGCATGGTCCAGGTCCAGTGGAAAAGACAAATGCTTTGCTTGTGCCGTGGTGCTAATGGGAGAGCAGACTTCAAATAATCAGTTTTCCTCTAAAGTAAACAACTTCTATGCTTCTGACAGAAAAGATGAAAAGCACACCTCCTTTTAAAACCAGACCTTGCTCCTTAACACTGTGGCAGCTTTATAAATAAAAAAAGAAAATTAAAACTACTGTATAGGGTTCGTATGAGAAATTCTTTCTAGGAAATACTGTACGAATTCCATATTCTGTATTTTCTCTGTATTCTGCCAAGAGGACACCCAGCTGTTTTGTAGTACCTTGGGTAGATGGCTGTGAGTTAGTGGAGCCCTCCAGTAACTATTAGAAAAATATTTCCTTTTTCAGTTTTAAGTTTGTACAGTTCCATTCCAATTTCCCAAGCAAAGTCTTGCATGAAATTCCAGTGGCACGGATCAATGAGAAATTAAAATGTCCTTTCTTGGACTAGGCAGCTAACTGGAAAAAAAGACATTGAATTATTGGTTTAGCACAAAAAAAATTTGGTTTAGGTTGGATTCTGTGCTCTGCAGGAAGATAATGCTCTTCGTTTTGAAGCTTCATTTTCCTAAGAGCCATGAGTAGAGGTTTCCAGCCTAGGGAAGTGTCCCAAGTGGAACAAACCCCATTGCATTAGCAATATGTATTTCCATGTTCGTGTGTATCATAATATACTTACCATTCTGATTTTCCTGGTGTTTCTGAGATACCCTATGATGATGCTTTTTAAGGGAGAAAAATCTCTTGCTTATGATACCCACGGCTTCCTTTATATTAAAAATAATTTTACAACATATATCTTTACTTATTGAAGAGTTACGATTAAACAAGTTAGTTAATAAAGATTTTTAGATTCAATCATTTGGGAGGGTACTTTTTATTTTGATGTCACATTCATCTATAATTTATGTATTGGTGGTTAAGGAAGGAGAATGTGCAAGAGCAACAGGACAAGTGAAATGAAGTCAGAAATCCACTCAGGAGGGCAAAATGTCCGTAAGGAGCAGAGATCTCCCTGTACAGAAAAGTGATGTGAAAACTCTAGACTGGATTTGTGACTGCAATTTTGGTGTTGGTGACAGGGAGTAGATGTACTGACCAAGCTGTGAGCTCACCTGTAAGTCATGCACTCTGTTTAAAACCATTCCGTGATACCAGTGTCTTTAATTTCAGTTTCCTTGAGGGAAGACGTTGCAAATCAAATGGTGATTTTAGCACTGTAATTCTTTGCTGCTTTTTTCCTTTGCACCTCTGAGGTGTGCAGCTGCCTTGCTGTACTCTAGATAAGCTGTTGCTTCTAAACCAGCAAGAGCTGATACTGGTTATCTCAGGGTCATGCTGAAAAATGTCAAAAGTTGGTTGTAAAATCCTCCCTTTACATAAAATAGTTTACACAAGTTTGAGGGTAACAAAAAGCATATTCTGTTTCTCATTCAAACAAGTTGTCTCAAATACTTTTGAAAAAAAGAATTGCTTGTTATCAGATTATAAAACCCACACTTTTTAAGATGAGTAAGCTAAAACCACTGTGATTCATCGTGTTTCTGAGAAACCTTGATCCCTAACCTCAGGGAAAGAGTAATCCCACAAAATACTTCATTCTTCATTGAGGAATTTTGTTTTTGAATGCTTAAATCTTCAAATAAACCATGAAAGACTTCATTAAGCAAGTGATTCTGTGGAAGTACAAAGGAATTGGGCTATGGAGTTGTCTCTTCCAATTCTAACAGAGTTGTGGCAGCAAATGGCAGCAGTATCAAAGAGGCAAATACAGAGGTTAGGGAAATATTTAGCCTTTGTTGAATTTCTTTCAGTATAGCCAAGAGCCTTTTTTTTAGGGTTTGATGGGGAAGGGGGTATTTCCTTTGTTTCTGTGCTTTCACTTGATTCTCAGTCTTTAGGTTGTTTTTTAAAGCTTTTCTTTTTTTTTTTTTTCTTAAAGGCTGCAAATAAATAGGTTGGTTTCACAACAGTCTTCTTCTGGACACCTGTAATCTTTACTTTCCCTGGTGTCTTTTATACCTCAAAGTGATTAAGAATAACTCCACATCTAAATGAGAAGGGGTGTAAGTTACACAAGGACAGCACAAAGCCCCAGAAATCAAGCTGGGGGGGACTGATCCCTAATTTCCATGGATCCCATAAATCCTGTTTCAAGCTCTTGCAGGGCTGCTCTCTGAGTGCTGTAACCCCCTTTGCAGAGGCTGGAAGGAGAGACCAGATCTCCGGGATGATCTCATGATTTAATACTCAGCTTGCACTTCCAGGTGGAGGGTGATACAGGAATTTGCTTGGACCAGAGTGAGTTTGCATACCAGAAACTTTCTGTCAGTAAACCTGCTCTCATTTAACCATAGAGAAAGCTTCCCTAAGAATAACTTTTTCCCCATTTCTTTCCAAGATGTGAACTATTTGGTATATCACAAAGCTACTGTCTCTTACGTGAGTTTATCAAGAGATTATGCAGGGTGTTCTCTGTCTCGCATGCAAGCACAACAGAAACATTATTTATATTGTATTTGTGTAGATAGGAGATGCCTCTTCCTAAGGACTGGGAGATGGCTGAGTGAGTTCTCCAGTGAGATTAACTGGAGGAGATAGTGGGCCACTGTCTTTGGGTTTGGTTTTTTGAGAGGAGATGAGTTTCCGCAGTGAACTATCTATTTATACCAGCTCAGAGCCCACTGATTTTTCACCCCCGTTGTTTTTGCATTCCAGACACATTCCTGCACTCCCCAGTAATAACTTTTAGCCTGAGGGTTTGAAATGTAATCAGCTAGTTATTAGCACAAAGTCTGAGAATGTTTTTGCAAAGGATGAAGAAATCAAATCTGGGCCATGAGCTGACAGAGGAGCTGGTTGTTGGGGGCTTGCTCTGGTATGAAGTAGGCTGCCAGGACTGGTCCAAATGCAGAGCATAATAATAGATGATTTATAAAGTAGTCAAACCTTGGAGAAGCAGAAATGCTGATTTTACCCGTGTCTGTTTTATGTCACTTGAAAGACTTCTACTTGCTTGTCAGGTGGTGCTGGTATCTCCTTCACTCTTAAAAACAGATTTGAGTGTCAGCACTGGACAAAGACTTGCTCCTGGGAGTATGGAAGTGGACTCATTTCAGAAGAGCCAATGGAACGTTTCAATGGATGTGCATTTGGAGAATGTTTCTTTAACTGCATGGTATTGAATGCCATTCCCACTGGATAGATTTAGTGGCGTGACGTAGTGGTGATCGTCTGTTGGGTAGCAAGTGACAGATCTCCGTATCTGTTTCATCGGATGTTCATTTGGATACATGAAAGAATTCATTACCTGTGTTACGTACTTTATGGGCATGCATCATGTTTTAATCCATCATGTTACATTATTTGGTGAAGTACGTGTTGCTCAACTGGGCGGTGATCCAGCATTTGAAGTGAGTGCACAGGACCACAGATTTACCTGCGGTCACCACGCATGGTTTAAGACTTGGCACGAGATACCTGTGTTAGCTCTGATGCCTTCTGACCCAGGTGTTTGGCTCCTCTGTGCTGGGAGCTTTGAGGGATGGGCTGAAACCCCTCAACAGCTACTTGTGTGACAGAGAGTTTGTTTTGTGTCCTTGCAGTTTTGTGGGGGAGTGTCATCACCCTTTTTGCCAATCATGTTGTTTTCCAGAAATAAGAGATCCAGTGAACTCCGCTGGACAGTGATACAATGGGAGAGAGCAGTAGAAGATGTCCTAGAAGATCAAGGCCAGGTTGGAACTGATCTAGGGGAAGGTGTCCCTGCTCATGGCAGGAGGGTGTTGGAACAAGATGGTTTTTAAGGTGCCTTCCAACCCAAACCATTCCACAATTCTGTGATTGTTTGTTATGGTGCTTTCCTGTCTCCTTGGAGTATGGGTGCTTTGGCACACTTAGAGGCCAGAGCCTGAGGATCACAAGCTGGAAACCACTGGAAGCTGAATCAGTTGTTGGACAAGACCCTTCCACTAAAGAGCTGGCCGTGTCTTTCCCATCACCCTGAGGAGACAAGAGCACGGTGTCCTTTTCACAGGGTGACGGGGCTGTCTTGCAGCCAGCCATCGCAGCAGCCCCGTGGCCTGGAGGGCCTGCTCCATGTGTAGCAGCACGTGATCCATCTCCAGGATGGCTTTAGTGGCATCTCAGTGAAAGAGATCCATGTTGTGGATCCATCCTGGAGTCTGAAACTGTGGCTGCAGTGCCGAGAGGAAGAGATGGTTCAAATGTGGCCTGTCAGGACTGGAGGTTGCCTCAGTGTTGTATACGGAGGAAATGGAAGGAATTTCAGAAACATTTTGACTGTGTGAATAAATATAGTTCTGGCAATACTTCCTTTTTAACCTTGTTTTTGGACTTTCAGATGTTTTTTATTTTGGAGAGGGATTGTTTGTTTATATATTTTACCTAAGGAGGGGAGTAAACTGAAAAGCTGATCCTCTGCTGGGGGGAGACACAACACTCAGTAGCTGTTCTGAAAAGAGCAGTGGCTCTGAAATTAATCTTATTTTGAGCTAGAAACACTGCAAATACTCAGTGGCTGAACTTGCCAGTTAAAATACAGCTGTGTAGTGATACATACTTAGGTGTCGGCTGCTCTTGGGAGTTTCTTCTTCACCACCTCACTGGCGTTTATACCACTGTGAGATATTGTTATTCTGAAGTGCCTCCTGCAGCAGTTTTATTTGCATTAGCTTTATTTTTCAGTACTGAATTAGTAACCATTTAAAACTGTCAACCACATGTAAACAAGCGGTGCGTAAGTTATGAATAACAGCTTACCTGGAATTACAACTCCTGTTTGGATTGCACAAGGCCCAGCGCTGGGGGAGTTGTGAAATGACTGAATTCACTACTGCAACATCATTTCAGTTTGTCTGGGTTCTTGTAGCCAATTTGAATAAATACCCTGGTGCTCGCATGATTCCCGCAGCCGGCGCTCCTGGGGGGGATTGCTGGCTTCCCAAGTGTTGGAATATGCTTGCTCGGCTCCAGCCCACGTGATGAACAACAATTTTTGCAGGCTCTGTCAAAGCTGTGCTTGCTCATTGTATAACTCATCAGTTCTGTCCAAAGAGATTGGATGGGGGAAGAGGTACCATTGTTAACTGATTTAATAATAAAATGTATTTAACAAGCATTTGATCTAAACATTGACTCTTCAAACTGTGCTGGTAAGCTCTGATGGCAGGTGGAAAAATGATCGTAGAATCGTGGAATGGTTTGGGTGGGAAGGGACCTTAAAGCTCATCTTGTTCCACCCCTGCCATGGGCAGGGACACCTTCCACTAGCCCAGGCTGCTCCAAGCCCTGTCCAGCCTGGCCTTGGACACTCCCAGGGATCCAGGGGCAGCCACAGCTTCTCTGGGCACCCTGTGCCAGGGCCTCCCCACCCTCACAGGGAAGAATTTCTTCTCAATAACCCATCTAACCCTGCCCTCTGGCAGTGGGAAACCATTGCCCCTTGTCCTGTCACTCCAGGCCCTTGTCCAAAGTCTCATCTTCTTTGCAGGTTCCCCTCAGGTCCTGGAAGGCCAGAATTACTAGGTCACTCCAAAGGTTCTCTTCTCCAGGCAGAACAATCCCAATTCCCTCAGGCTTTCCACAAAGCAGAGCTGCTCCATCCCTCTGATCACTTTGCTGACCTCCTCAGGACTCACTCCCACAGGTCCATGTCCCTCCTGTGCTGGGCACTCCAGATGATCTTTTTCTTTATTTTGAACGCTGATAGGCAGACGTATGCAACTTTTAAAAAAAAAACCCTGTATTTTTTATGCAGGAATTATCTAAGAGACTCAGATTTACTTCTTTTAATTTGATCCCTTAAGGGCAAATCTTTTGTGTTCTCTGAGTATGACTTAAGGCTAATCAAGCTAATGAATTGCAGTTCAAGGTAACAACATGGAATGTGCTTGTGTTCCCCTGCAGAGCCCACCAGCTTTGCACATGGATTTTAACTGAGCTGGGCTTTACTCCCCTGCGAGTCCCTGGAGCACGAGGGCACTGCCAGCTTGTGGGATTGCCCTGGTCCAGATAAAAAGCTGATTTAGCATGTCACATCCAGCTACCTGCATTATGCAAGAGGGAAAGAATTTGCCTGATTGTAGTCCTGTCAACACAAAGAGATTGCAGCAGTATAACAAAACAGGCTTCTAAAATCTTGTTTAAATTGAGTCTGGATTCTATTAAAAAGTGTTAGTCCGGCGATCCACAATAGCTCGCTCGGTTACCATGGGCCGAGCAGGCTCCAGTTGCATCAGACTATTGTTTTTTATTGGAATCCTCTCTTCCACCCTGCACGTTTGTTATTCATCAATTCCAAAATATCAATCAAAAAGATAGGTAGCATCCTCTGGTCCCAAGTGGAATTTTCCTGGGTGGGATTTCTAATAAGCTCCTACCTGCTTTCACTCTGGCCTCGCCTTTTTAGTTTAAAATGAATAAATTCCCATTCTTGAGAGCCTGGAGCTAAGAAAGCTTGTACCTGGAGCCTTTCTTTGTCTTCTTTTTAATTCTGCCTGCGTGTAGAGAGGCTGGTGCAGCCATCCATAGTTCCTGAGGTATGCCAGCTACTGTGTGGGAAGAAAATGCAATATATATTATGTCTTTCTGGGATGTTTGTGGCTTCGTATAATTGTCCTGTCTAGAGCAGTGGAATTTTTGTTGAGAAATCCTTATCTGTCCATAGATCTCTGGTTTATAACGCTGCTGTTTAAATAGGCTGTTTGAAGTCCTTGCCTTGGAGATATCTCCTGTGCTGTTTGCAGATTGCTTGTTTCCCTCCCACAGTAGTTTTAAGTTGGAAACGCTTTTTGTTTATAATGAAAGGAAGTTTTGGAAGTATATTCTACATATCCCAAAGGATTGCTGCACTCTTTGAGCGATGTGGAATGTCAGACCTTCCCACGTGTGCAAATTCACCAGGGAAACGTAGACATATCCTGCCCAAGAGCTTGGATTGCAGGGGCTATCATACGGGAAGCTATTCCCAAAGGCTCCCTCTGTCATCCTGCTGACTTCCATGCTGTTGGCATGCAGCAGGAATTTCATGTATGGACAGGGATGTATGTAATGGATTTGTGTTACGGAGGAGCTCCAGGGGCTGATCCCTGGCCCTGTGTTTGACGTTGTGGAGCTCTTGGGGTTGGTTGTGGCCTTGGCCGTCTGGTTTTGGGCTCTGAGCTGCCTTCCTGTCAATTATGAGGGGGGAGAAAAAACTCCAAACCCACATTTGCATCCTGAGCAAGAAGCTGAAAGAAAAAGACTCTGTAATGTCTTCAAACGACTTTACAGTGTTGTGACCTTATCATTTTCCTTGAAGAACAGAGCCCTGAGCCTGCCAAAAGAGGCACATCGTTTGTCAAAAGTGTATTTACATCTGCTTTACATCGCTGCAGCCACACCCACAGGCTGGACCAGTCCATCCCACAGCTCCCAGTTTGCCGTGGGCGCAGCAGGGAGCTGGGCAGTGCTGGAGAGTGGCTGCACTAGGGCTGAGGCTCTCCGTCTCCATCCCTGCTGCTCTTGCTTCTGCTCTTCCACCTCTGCAGTTTCCTCAGCGCTGGCACCTCATTCCCAGTCCAGCAGTGAAGCAAATGATGAATTCTAAATGGGCTGTATTCTTTATTAGACTCAATTTCTGTTTCATTATTATTTATATTTCCAGAAAAGGTATTCCGTGGGAAGAATATAACAATTTTTGAAGCGTTTGGAACCCCCTGCAAATGCTATGCCCTCATGTGCTTGGGTCACTCGTGCTTTGACTCCTGCATTGTTCAAACATTTCAGTTTCTCTTATCATGCTTATTCCTTTCCAGGTGTTAAAATTAACACAAAGGACAAAGAGATTGTCAATAAATGTGAAAAATAGTGTCAATAAAATAATAGCAGATGCCTTTTCAGGCGTGGGATTGCATCATGGAATTTGTTTTCGTGACCAAGACTGCAGGGGAGTTTACAGGAGGGTTGAGCAGTGTCAGTAACAGCCAGAGACTATCTTTACCAGTTAATCCCCAATATCCTAGAGCTGGAATTAGGGCCTCTTTTTAGCTTTAAATGTAGGAACATCATATATCTCCTAGGTTTTGTGAGGAACCCTTAGGATAGAGAGAATCTCTTTGCAGCGTGTTAGTAAATTTGCTGGACTTCAAGCTTCCCATTGCAGAGCACGCTGTTGCCCCTGGCAAGACTGCAAAATCCCAGGCTTACCTTTCCTTAAACCTGCTTTTCTCTGCTATTAAGGTGACAAGCTGTGAGCTGTACTGAGGGGAAAAAATGAGTTAAAAACCCAGAGTCATTGCAGAGAATGGACTCATCTGCTGTTCTCTCTCAGGCCGCTGTCAGAGGCGCTTGGGCACCAGCACAGCTGGTAGAGCTAAACGTAAATAAGGGCAGTAAAGCCCAGGGTGAGGATCAGGCTCACTCTTCAGCCTGTCTTTCATCTGCCAGGAGAGTTTAAAAATACATACATACATACATACATACATACATATATATATGTATGTATTTTCTCCTGAGCCAGCAGTGGCAGCTGGACCAGTGTGTTTGAGCTTCATGTCTGTGCTGGGTTTGCCCAGGCCGTTTTCCTCCCATGTTTTTTCTTTGGCTGCTTTATTTTATCTCACTCAGGTGAGAAGACAATAAAAGAGACTGAAGAAGGATGGACCACCAGGCTGCAACTTCCTTTCTGCAGCTTAGCTATAAATGTAAATTGTGGGTTTGGGTCCACGATTCCCCACTTAAAACTGGCAGATGTTGAATACCAAAATTACACATGTGTTGTTGATCAGCATTTTCCAAATCCACTGTTGTCTGTTAGATGATCAAAAGATCAAAAATTAGTATTTTGCTAAACAAAGGAGGCATAAGGAAAACAGCAGTTTTCCATAATACAGAAGATGCCTCTGGTTTCTCTGGCTCTTTGCAGCCCTTCCTTGGAGATTATGAGGATAGGTTTGGGGTTTGGGGTTTTTTGAGTTTCTTTTGTCTTTCCAGTCTGTAAAGTTCTGTTTCTTATTATGGTTGTTTCTACTTTCCAGAGAACTAAGATAGCAAGTTGGCTCAGAAATTCTCTTTCTCATTTTAGCCACAGGAAATTTTGCTCCATATATTCAAAGTGCTTTTCCAGGTAGGCTTGTTTGGAATCCAGGTGTTTCGGGTTATGTGCTTTTGTTCGCACTGAGCTGGAAGTGGTTTCTGTGGGTTAGAGGGTGGGACTTATTTCATCGCTTTGCAGGTTGGGGAAAATAAATTCAATTTTTTATAGGGTCATCCAGTGTCCTTTCGTGCAGTCTGCAGTATGAGCAACACGAAGCCTGTTGGTATAAAAGACAGTGGTGTGATTCTGGCTTCCAGCTTTATCGCTGAAATATCTGGAGATAAAAAGCTGGAATTCACTTAGGAGTATTTTTAGGGCTTTTAGATAAAATAAAAACCTTACGAATTTTTTTTCATGTCATTCTGCACAGCCTTCATCAGAGCAGTCAGATGCATTGTGTTTGCCTTCAGTGGTGTTTCACTGTTTTTCAAGAATGGATATGATGATGTGGGGGTCTTTAGGGTGTATTTGATGATCTCGAAGCGCTCAGTGAACCGCTGTGTGCGATGTTACACACACCCCATACCTTGTACAGAAGGAGTAGAAATTGGTAAGCATTTTATGGGCTTATAAGAATTAACATAAACATCTTCATGAATTGTGTGTGCAGAAATCTGCTGGCTTTGGCTGGCAGGGCCCAGGTTGCTTTAAGCATGAGGAGGACGAGAGGAAGGCACCGTGCAGGGCAGGACAGGGGCGCTGCTGGTCGGTGACCGTCCGGCCCTGCAGCACCGGCTCTGAGGGCCTGGAGTGGCGTGGGCTGTGGGGCTGCAGCACAGACTGAGAGGAGTGCTTCACAGCATCACAGAAGCACTTCGGTTGGAATAACCCTCCAAGATCATCGAGTCCAGTCTGTGACCAGTCCCCTTGTCAGCCAGACACCGAGTANGACCAGTCCCCTTGTCAACCAGACACCGAGCGCCGAGTCCAGTCATTGAAATATCTGGGGGTGGTGACTCCTCCACCTCCCTGGGCAGCATCCTAACCCTCCAAGATCATCGAGTCCAATCTGTGACCAGTCCCCTTGTCAACCAGATGCCGAGTGCCGTGTCCAGTCATTGAAATATCTGGGGGTCATGACTCCTCCACCTCCCTGGGCAGCCCCTTCCAATGCCTGACAATCCTTTCTCTGAAAAAGTTTTCCCTGATTCCCAAACTAAACCCTTCCAATGGCTGACAATCCTTTCTCTGAAAAAGTTTTCCCTGATTCCCAAACTAAACCCTTCCAATGCCTGACAATCCTTTCTCTGGAAAAGTTTTCTCTGATTCCCAAACTAAACCTCACTGGCACAACTTGAGGCCGTTGCCCTTGTCCTGTCCCTTGTTCCCTGGAAGCTGAGCCTGGCCCCCACCTGGCTGCCCCCTCCTGTCAGGGAGTTCTGGAGAATGAGAAGGTCCCTCCTGAGCCTCCTTTTCTCCAGGCTAAACAGCCCCAGCTAGGGGTAAGTAAATGTGCATTTGCCATGTGATTATGGAAATGTTTGACTCCTCTCTGTGAAAAAACTGTTTAATTTATCTGGGAAAGTGCTGAAAAAGGTGAATGTCTAGAAAAGTAAAAATGAGAGAACTGCAGGTCTGTGTTCAGAAGGAAGCAAAAGCAGCTTCCCTTGGGTAGCTGTGGTGGGAGCTCTGACAGCTTTGCAGGTGGAGTACAGATACTCAGTTCAGTACCCTTTCCTTTCTCTCGGAGCTTTCCTGAGCAGTGAGGGAGCCCAGCCTGGTTCGGGTGCTGTGCCTTGGGCTGTTGAAGCACACTGCTGGTAGTTCCATCAGGAAATGGGATGAACCCCATTTGGCACAGCCCGTCGGGCACAGCTGGCAGCCAGGCTTGGGCAGTTGCTTCCACTCTTGGAGCATCCTGTAAACTGGCTGGAAAAGCTGTTCCTCTTGTATTGCACATCGGGTTAGTAGCTGCATCCTGGGCACGATGCCGTGGAGGGAACCTGTAAGGTTTGGCTGTGGAAGCTCTGCCCTGTCCTCTGTTCACTTGGATCACCTGCCCTTCGGGGAGGAACATTTTGTGAGCACTTGCCCTGGGAGTGGCCTCTTAGCACAGCCCGTGGCTCTGCACAGTCCCACGAGTTCTGAGCTGCTGCAGACGTTCAAGCAGAAATTTATTGTTATTATTATTATTGTTATTATTACTACTACTACTACTACTGTTTTCCCTTGTTGTTGACACGCTCCAGCTTTCTCTCCAGAAAGTCTAATTACAATGCAGTCTCTTCCTTGAAATGAAAAATGGTGCCTACAGGCCTTTATCCGTGGGTATTTCTAAAAGCCAAAAGGTTGAAGTTGACCTTCAGTGTCTGCCCTCTCACAGCTGTGACAGTTCAATTGGCTGAAAGGTGTTTTGCTGGGGTATCAGAGGCCCTGGCTTGTATTGACCAGATGTTGGTGCCCAGGTAAGGACATTCCTCTGAGCTTTTGCTTCTCTCTTGACTTCTGCCTACACAAGTAGATAATGATGAAATTACTTGAGGCTTCAAGGGGGAAAACTTTCTGAAGTTATTTAAGACATGTAACAATGTTTATTTTGACAAATAAGTGTTGCAGAATAGGAAAAAAAAGCTTTTTATAGAAATAATGACCCTTATTTACATTTATAGTTCCACACACCTTGGAATTACTTTCACCTTGGTTGCTGGGTACCACTTTGAAGATGTCTCAGTTGATCTGTGTTGTGTATTATGCATCTTCCAGTGCCTAAAGGGGCTCCAAGAGAGCTGGAGAGGGACTTTGGTGTAGGGTCTGTAGTGACAAGACAACAGGTTTTCTGTTGTGGTGTCAAATCCCAGTTCCCAATTCAGTAGATGAGAGTTGTTGTGCTGGGAGGAAGGAAGAAGTTTGTGTGAACTCCCTGTGCACAGTGGCTCTAATAAAGTGAGAAAACAGTCCCCATAAATACAGATTTGGCAACTGTTGAACTTTAAGAGTGAGGGAGAATATTTGCTGCTGAAAATCATCTTTAGATTCAGCAGCAGCTTGGACCCAAAGGATACTAAAGCTCCTGGACTGGTGGTATGTGCTGTATTATTTTTTACATGGACATGAGGTTTGCGCCTGAAAAATCATTTGAGCTTTGACAAGGAAAAAAAAACCCAACCAACACCAAAAAGTGAGATGCCGAAAAAAGACTGCAATTAGAAGTAAATACATTGGTGGGATTTTTTTAGTTATTTGCTAGTCGTGTTACATTCCAGAAGTCACAGTTAATAATTTATTTTACAGAGCAAGTCAGTCTAATGAACTTGTGTAGCAGCACCTTTTGTTTTGTGAGGAAACCTCACCATGGGTCTGTGTTTCCTTTCCCCAGAGTGGCAGTCCCTGAATATCAGTATTTTCACTCCCAGGTTTTTGGTAAAGTGCAGAGATGTCTTTAAAAGGTGTGGAGAAAACTTTTCATTGTCTTTCTAAAAAGAGAAAGCAAAAAGCTGATGGATTGCAGAGAAGCACACCCCAGAAATGAGTTACCCATCAGTTCAGAAAGGAGCTCAAACCAGTCCTGAGATATAATTAAATGGTTAAAGCAAGGAGACTGCAAGGGAAATGAAGGAAAGTTAAACAGTGAAAGAGCAGCATTAATATAAAGCTATTTGGTAAAAGGGATTGTGATCAATACGATTTGGATTTTATGACATCAATACAAGGAGTACTGCTGTCTCCCAGCACAGAGGGCTGTGTACTGGCAAGCACTTAATCAGAAAAGGATGCTCACCTGTTAAACTGCACGTATTGCAACTAAAAAGGTGACGTGATCCATGGAGGGAGGAACAGGGATATATAAGAAAAGTGGGATTATATTTTGATTGCATCAGTCAGTAAGACCGTGACTGAAATATTGCCATTGGTTTTCGGTGTCTCTTCAAATCAGTGCTGCAAAGAATTTCAAAAGAATTTGAATTTCCTTATATAGAGACATGAGAAGTGTAAAAATGTTTGCTAGGGAGAAAGAAATTTTCCTGTCTGCTATCAACAGAGGGGTAAAAAGTTTCAGTTCCAAACGAGTGAAACTTCAAAAATTGAAACTTGAATATTTTGTGAAAGAATTCCTCATCAGTATTTGTGTTAATCCCTCATTTCCTGTAGGAAAAGACATCCTGTCTTTAACAGATGCATGGAGGGATGTCCTCTCCTAATGTAAAAATCAAATTAGATTGGA
Source organism: Callaeas wilsoni (assembly GCA_013398955.1). Lineage (NCBI taxonomy): Eukaryota > Metazoa > Chordata > Aves > Passeriformes > Callaeidae > Callaeas > Callaeas wilsoni. The sequence continues at coordinate 71,098 of VWPU01001130.1, read as the reverse complement.
ATAACAGCAACTTCTGACCTGAAGCCGTGAGGATTAATGAGCTGCAAGGAAGGAATAGATGACTGAATTAAGGACTTGAAGGATCAGAACATCCTTCCTCTCCCTTTCCCTGGTCCTTCCCAGCAGGTAACTTCCCACAAACTACCTGGGATGGTTTTCCTCTGCAGGCACGGCTGGGGATGGGGGAGTCACTCCAGGGGCTCGTCTGGGTGTCCCTGGGGATGGGCAGGAGGGAGCTGCAGCCTCTCCCTGTGCTCCTGAATTTCCCTTTGCTCCACAGCCACGGGCTGTTCTCACACCACCAGACCTGGGGGAAGCCTGGGATGTTTATACAAAGCCTTATTTATAATACCTCTTGTTTGTTTTTGTGCATACAGAAAATAATTTGTGTGTGAGCACATGCATATGATTTTCTGTTGTTATTAGGAGTGTTTTTAGTGGTTGGGGTGGTTTTCTGTTTTTATAAGCTGAGAAATGCCACCGATCAAAGAAAGGCAATTTGAAGAAAGGAGCCAAGTACAGAAACTCACTAATCCTTCTAAAATTCCACAGTAGTAGGACTAAGAAACCCGCAGTCATTCTGTGAAGGTCTCATCTGTTATTATTTTGTCAAAAATACACTTTACAAACACTGCCATGTCAATATTCAAAGTAGATGAATTCAAGCAACGAGTGTTTTGGCTCAGTGTGCTGGAGCTGTTATTCTTTATAATGTTTGCAGAATTTCAGACCTTGAAGACCAGTGAAGGGAATGGTTTGTGCTCCTCAGAGAAACACGAGAGAGCTCGTTTTTTTCCCAGGGCAGAAAATACTACTGTGTTAAGTTGGTTCATTGGGGTTCTTGTGGCCTGTTCCCTGTCTTTGCTTCCAAGAGGCACCTCTGGAAAAAGCAGAATTGCAGGTTAAAGCTTGCCAGAGGACAGATTTGCTACCAGGCACTTTGAGGTTGTGCTTCAGCATTTATCTTGGATAAATTTCGGGAGAGGAAGTGAGTACAAGATTGATCTTGGCCTTTATAAATAGCAGTACAAGCACCTCATATCAGTTTCTGCATTGCCATGTCTTGAGTTACTTCGTTGCGCAGCAACACACACCGAAAATTGCATTTTCACATAAAATAGCAGCTCCTCTATTTATTCATTCCTTATTGTCATGTTGCTTAATTGATTTAAACGTGCTGGTGTGGATGTTTTTCACTCCCTACGCTGCTTGTGTGGAAAATGACAGTGTTGGTTGTACTAATTCCGTGGAGATGTTGAAGGAGGAAGAACGCTATTCTCAAATGATGCGTTTTTGTTACACCAGTACGGTTCTACTCAATTAATGACCTTTTTTTATACTGGAATATTTCAGACTCAGTGTAGGAGGTGCTTTGTGAAGTGTCACAGAGTTCCAAGGAATACTGAAGCAAATTGAGTCTTCCCATCATAAGGATTTAATAACAAAGAAAGTATTAGCTAGGCCACATTAGTAAAGTTCTGTAGAGATGAAAGGTTTTTACACCTCTTCGTTTTCCAAAACTTTACAAAAATAACCTTTTTCTCCTTCTTGCTCTCCTGTTGGCTCCATACAAAACATGTGCAGGATATTGGCTTTTCTCTGTCCCAATTCAAATTACCGCTTTTGAATAATGCTCCTTATGCAGGGCTGTGATGGGGCTGGGAAGCACAAGGAGGGAATTAAGAGATTTTTAGAGCCCTTGGTGCCAACAACCAAGCATTTTAGCCACCTTTAAAGCCTGGGGGACAAAGTGGGTGCTGTTGCTGTGCTGTGGGCTCGTGGGTTTGCCAGGGATGGAGAGGACGATGTGTGGAGCGAGGTCAAGGAGCTGATGTTTCAGGCTGGGGCAAGGCTGGATTCTGCTTTCCCAAATCCATCTGCAGTGTCTGGTGTGCCATAGCCTTTCCTTCTTTTCCTCGGTGTGCAGCTCAAACTGGAGATAATTTTACTGCATGCAACAAGATTGACAAAATAATTTTGCTGCACAGCACAGTACGACATAAAAAGTGCTTTTTCAAAAGCACAATAAACAAAGAAAAGATGTTTGTTTAGGAAAAAAAATTGGAGGAATAATAGGAGTTGGGAAATTACTCCTGTTGCTTTAAGGTAGCTTTTAAAAATAGGAGTAGTCAGTTAATGCTCCAGCCTTTGCCACAGTAAACATACGATTGTGGTGAATTCCTCAAACAACAGCCCCCATCAGCAGAAGTTTGAAGGAGAGAGCCCGACATCTGGAAGCCAGCAGCAGTCAGGATTTTATTAAGCAGCACTGCCAAATAAAATCCGAGCACTACTATAAATGATACAAAAATAAAGATTGGCTATGGCGTAACATCTCCGAGATGGCAGCGAGTGCACCCGAGTTTGGAGCTCTGTGTGAGAGCAGCAGAGCTTTCCCAGCAGCTTTGGAGCCTGAGGGGGACACGGTGGGTAGGGATGTGGCTTTCTGTGGTGCTTGTCGTGTTCGGGAGCTGAAGCTACGAGTGGAATAAAGAGAGAAACTGCAAAATTGCTCTTAGTGCGCCTGAATTATTTTTATTGGAAAGATTTTGGCCACGTACAGTCTGTGTTGTGTATTACAGACCTAAACCAAGGTTTATGGAATATGATTTTCTGTCTGTGAAGGAGGTTTTGAGAGAGTGACCTTATCACAGGGAGCAGGAACCTGCTCTCTTCCACGAGCTGCAACTTGACACATTTATTTCCAGCGCTCACCCCGTGGATGGAGGCAGTTGAATGGGTCGATGGCTGTGGCAGCCGTGGCTGGCTGCGCTGGGAGCCCCTGGGCAGGGAGGGGATGCAGAGCTGAGCCAGATGGGACCCAGCAGCCATCCCAGGAGCCTGGGGCTGCGAGGGTTTGGGGCAGCAGGCCCTGGGAACGTGGGCTCTGGCACCACAGAGGAACGAGCGCTTTGCCCTTCTGCACGCTCGCTGGTGCCCTCCACCCCTTTTGGGGGCCGTTGGTGCCCCCCATGCCGAGCAGGACATTGCCCATCCAGTGGCAATCAAATGAGCTCCTGTGAATTCAGAAAGCAGTGATTAAGAGCTCCTTCTCAGGCTTTGTGTCTAGAAATAGCCCAGAACACCACAGCGCAAAGTTCAAGGAAGTAAAAGAAGTGATATGTTAAATGAAATTCCAATCTTTCATTTTTTGAACAGGTTTTTGATACAGCTCAGCTTGATACAACCTGCTATTTACCAGCCTGGCCTTTAATATTGGATCTGCTTTCCAATTATGCTTCAATTCATACACCAGTTGCAGAGGGCGTGTGTGGGTGTACGTGCGAGAGAGGGAGATTGATTTTGTTCTTTAAAAATGTGAAGTCTGCACTAACTATGAAAACCCATCAGAATTTCTAGCACTTAAATGCCATTTCCTTTCTCAATGTGCTACCAGCACTAAGTAATGTTCACGACATCTCTCTGGCAAGTGAAGGAGTACATGCTGGTTTTTCAGAAGTAGAATATTAACACAGATATCAGTGAAAACCAGGCTGCAGATCTTTTCCAGAAGTAAAGAGTTAAAGTGAAAGCTCAAATTACGACTTGGAAGCAAATACATAAAGTCTTAGCTGTGTTTTTCAGAAGTATATGAGTGAAAATGGAATAGAGTACATGTTGCTGTGTGTCTGAGTCGCCTCTTGTGTCTGGAACAGCAGATTTGGGTAACCCTGTTTGCCCCCCCTTTGCACAGAATATATTCATATTCCTGGTCAGTTTTCCCAGCCACTGTCATTTTTGTGTGCTGTCTTCCCGAGCCTTGGCAATGCTTTGACAGTCACTGTGTCTGAGAAGCCCAACGGAGTGTTCTCTCTCTTTCTGCACTTCTGACTGGTCACTTCTATTTACTGCAGGTTTAAAGACCTATCTGATCTCAGGTCAGAAGGTGAAGGAGCCCCACTGCAGCTGTTCTCAAGCGTTGCTTCCTGGCTTGGAGTCTGCAGACGGAGCCAGGACACCGGGAACCTCGTCAGCCGAGAACTCCAGCGACCTGACCAAGACAACCAAACAGGTGGAGAAACCCAAGGTGAGTTGTCCTCAAAGCCCAGCAGCACGGATCTCAAACCAGGGATGGGGAAACCTTGTGGGCTTGTTTATACACTGCTTTACATATCTACATATGTATGTGTGTATATACATAGAGTGACAAACCAGAGTTTGAGGGAGGAAGATTTTACCAAGTCAAATGCCTTGCTCCCCATTTGCCAAACAATCCCTTAAATAAGGTGAGCGCTTTTTAAAGGTGGTTTCAAGTAAATATTTCTATTTATATTTCAGGACACAGAGGTCAGTTATGCTTTTTCAATGGTCTGGATTTTATGGGGAGGGAGGAATATTATTTATGCAGCTACTGTAACTTCTGTGATTTTCTGCTTTTGCTGCTTCTGCCGTTCCTCTGTCGTGAAGGTCATGTACCTGTGAGCCTTTTCATGAGTATTTAACAGACATCCCTGCAAAAGATAATTGGATTGTTTTTGTGATGAGAGAAAATGCTCTGGTGGGCTGGGAGATTGGTTTATCTGCTTGCTCTAGAAACCTATATCTGGAGCTGAGGCCAACGATTTGTATGGATTCAGCTTGGAGGAATGATGACACTTTGTTATGTTCACACCTCTCACAAGATCTCTTGACAAGGAAATCTGTGAAACAATGTGTATTGCTTCAGAGCTTTGCTGTTACTCTCCATCTTCCATCTCAGAACAGATTTCCCAAACAACAGATGTCTATTCTCTCTTTTCATATGTGCTAAGAATTCCTTATCCTGGGCTGCCTGAGGTGGGCACAAATGTCAGAGCCAGGGGTGGTCATCTGCAGGTCCTTGTCCTTACACTTCAGTAAGGTCAGTCCCGACTGGATCTCTTCCTCACAGCTTTGAGACTTAGCTGACAGAGTTGATGTGGGGATAATTTTCATGCTACTTCATTTTTGCTGCTTGTACATTTTTTTCTGGATTGGGAGAGCATGAGTAGGGCACCTTTACCCTGCCTCTGCTCCCAGTGTTAAGATTTGAGGTAAAAACATTGGATTACAGTGAGATCAGCTGGAAGGCTGGCCCAAAGAGATGGTCCGAAGTTGAGTGAGCTCCTTAGAGAACAGGCCAGGCCTGTTTAACTACAGAAGGGAGCTGTAGCCATCTTCATCCTTCCCCAAAATATGCACTGAGTGTGGTTTGACAGCATCCAAGTTGCTGGTGATATGTTTCTATTCCTTCTCCTGTGTAAGAAAGAATATATTTGGCATCCTGCTGGCACCAGCTTTCCAGCTCCCTCTTGCCTTTCAGTGAAGGCACCAGCAAATAAGGCAGGAAAATAAATACATCTTAGAGTGGGGGGGAGCTGTGCAGATAAACCTGTGAGTGCTGCCCAGGGTGTGGTCGTGCAGATGTCCAGGTGTGACAGTGACAGAAACTCCTTCATTTCAAGCAGTGAAGGAAGAAGAATGTGCCAAGTGGAGCAGCATTGCTGAGCTGCCTGAGTGGAGCAGAAGGCAGAGAGGAGGGATGAAGCAAAGCAGTGAAGCTGTGGCTGCTGTTCTGAGAGACAGTGAGGATGCCTTGGGAATGTCAGACAGCAGAGGAGGCTGTGACTGAGGGCTGCAACTGCAGTGAAGGGTGGGACTGACCCACCTGCAGCTGGGGCTTGATAACATTGTTATGTACAAACTCGGGGTGGTCCTTGTTAAAATGATCCAGGTGCAAAACGAAGTCTGTGGTTAAGGATCAGCTCTGTTACGTGTTTTCTAAAATGTGGGGTGATTTACCTTCAGAAGGGCAGGTACAGCTGCACTTCTCTTCCTGAGCAGCTGGGATGTGATGTGGAACACGTTGCTGCCCCACCACACTTTGTCTCTGATTTTCTGCTCTGGGACTGTTGCTGGGTGTTAGTTGCTATTTAGAATATCCTGAGTGGAAGGGATTCACAAGGATCATGGAAGTCCAGCTCCTGGCCCTTGAAATGTTTAACTGCTGAGTGAGAGTCTGTGGAGTGCAGAAGTACCAGCGTGGCTGTGAGTGAGAGAAGGAGAAACTAAAAGAAGCTGTTCAGAAGAGCATGTCAGACACGTGCCAGCTCAGACTGAGCTGCCTGGGATACCCTGTTGTGCTACAGCTACTGCAGAGTTTGTGTCTAGAGGTGCCTGGTTTTACTCATCGCCCTCAGCACTGCGGCTCTGGCCAGGGATTTTCTAAGCAGCCTCACAGCTCTGATTCCTGAGCCTGCCTTGCCCCGGCGCTCTGATGCTGCAGTGAGTTCTGGATGAGCCCAAACCCAGGTTTCCCTGTGGTCTCGTAAGCATCCAGCTGGTGGATGCCACAAGCCGTGTCAGAGTGGGGACCGCGGAGCAATTGTGTGAGCGCTGGCCTGAAAACCTGTTCTGGGGCTGTGGTGGCAGCACAGGAGTGTGGAGCATCCCTGCCTCTCCCAGCACAGCCAGGTACAGGGATTCCTGACTCCACAGCACGCTCTTGAGGGTAATGTGCACCAGCTTTCCCCTCTGCTGGGGAGAATCCCAGAATCATGGAATAGTTTGGGTTGGAAGGACCTTAAAGACCATCTGATTCCACCCACCTTCCACTATCCCAGATTGCTCCATGCCCAGTCCAACCTGGCCTTGGACACTTCCAGAGATCCAGGGGCAGCCACAGCTTCTCTGGGCAAAGCTGTGCCAGCGTTTCACCACTCCCATTGTAAAAAATTCCTTCCTTATATCTAATCTGAATTGCCCCTCTTTTGCTTTAAATATATATGTATATTAAAAAACCCCCACAGGGTATGACTGCAGTTTGATCACAGATCATGCACAATTTTTGAGAAGGAATGGGTTGCTTTTTTACAGCTTTTGAGCTTTTCGTGAGAGGTTTTTTTAAAGCCTGCAGCTTGCCGGTAGGGTCTGGAGATAATAATTTGCAAAAGAATCATGACTTACATGCCGACTGTTTTAAATACAAAGCTGTAAATGGTGTCAGTGTAGGAGGAGATGACTCCAGCTCTGCAAAAGAGACTTAAGTAGGAGAGGCAAAATTACAGGCAAGCTGAAATATTTTTATTTTAAAGGGAATAAGTGGCTATATTGGATGCAAAGGATGACACTCACATTTTGGGCTTGAATGGATGTTCTAGAGGACGAGATCTGTAAAGGAAAGTCAGGAAGGAGAGTGCAACAGTAATTGATCCATGAAAGGAATTGTATTTCCTCCTCTGGTGTATCTGTAGTTCATTTAACTGCAAACCTTGTTGCAGTTTGAATGTCAATAAGATGCGTTTACATTAATAAAATGGTGAACAGAGAGGGTAAAAACTCTGAGTAAATCTATAATAGCAGGTGGTTTTTTGAATGAAAACACTCTACCCTGCCTAAGTGGTTTTGGTATCAGTTTATCTTTCCTATCATCTTTTATGACATGCCTCACTTGACAGGGAATCATAAGCTGTTGTAAAAATGTTTTAATGATTGCTTGGTATGAAAACAGAAAGTCCTTTGCTTGTCTTGATGTGTGCTGGAAGTGCATTAATGTTTTATTCATGGCACTGAGGTCACAGCACACGGAGCCTGTGAATGCCTGCAATGGAGAAGGAAGTTAATGATGTTGACTTGAGCACATGGGGAAAGTCAGAGGAACTTCTGCCTCTTCTCAAAGGTCAGGCTGCTTTTCCAAGCCCTTTGTCTTCTGGCTTAACCCCAGAAGCAGAGTGTTTGAGGTGATCTTGCTGATTTATTAGCAGGATCAAGCAGGGCGTGGTTTCTTCATTTTTTGTTAGCGGTATTTTGTTTTTGTCACCATTACCTGACTTTTGCCGTGGATAAATCTGAATCTAATTCCTAGAGGGTTAGTTAGTAAGGCTCGTTAGCCCACTGCCAGTTTATTTGTTAGGCCGTCTAGTAATGCCTTCCACCAAGTGGCCAAGACATTCATGATAGTCAGAGATTATTTTTAAGCACAACCATTTGAGAACCAACTCCATAGTTTCTTCAGTTCAGTCTGCACAGGTTCAGAACTGGATGTAAATTGCTTATCTGATGCCCAGTTAGGAAACTCAGAGTAATTTCAGAGACCAGCCTGGACTGTGTCCCTGAGGAACAGCAGACAGGATGGTCTGCTGGCTGCTGAGGAGCCTCAAGGTCCTTCAGGAAAGCCTTTGAGAGGCGTTGGTGAGTGGTTAGATGTCACAGGGAGAGTGGGCTGGGAGAAACATCTGAAAATTAAACATGCTGGCTGTTTTCAGGTGTGGCATCAAAGGTGGAAAAGGAGCATGAGGTGAAAAGTTAGGTCTGAAAGGACTTAACAGGCTGGTCTCTGAAATGAGGAGTGAACCTGAAGGCAGAAGTTGTGGGTTTGGACTAGAGAGGCTTGAACATGTCCAGAACAAACAGATAAAATTAACATGGGATGTCGAGTTTGGGACAAAAGGCTCGAATTCTTGCTGGAAAACTTACTGTGATGTTTAGTAGCAGACTTTGGCCAGCCTGGTCACAGTGAACATCTCCAGGGCAGAGGAGCTGCCAAGAGGGCTCAGGCACAAGGTTCCTCTGAGCAGGATCCTGCCTGAACGCTGCCAGCACTGGAGAAGAGAGTGAAGAACTTGGAAGATACAATTCCAAGGTTAATTCTCCTAAAGAAGATCACATTTTAACTCTAAGGAATTAGCTTGTTGTAAAAGCTCAGGTGCAACATTTTAGGTTGCTCCCAAAATGCACAACCTGGAACTAGTGTAAAATCCTGATGGTTTTGCTTTCCTTGTTCCCTGTGACATTTGCTGGGTGTTTGGCTCCAACACTGTACAATAGCCTGAGCCCCCCTCCCCTGTCTTAGGGCTCTGTACGAAAAAGCATTTTCCTTTATTTGTTTCAGATTTGTTGCTTTCCATTTCCCTGGACTGTTCATAATGCATCATGGTGTTTCATGCTTTTTCTGGATTTTGCTGCATTTTGTGCTGTCTTCTCTCCTAATGGCATTCAAATCCCTTTGCAGGCAGGTTTTACACGAGAAAATTGCACTTCTGCTAAAGAGTGTTTTATTCCTCTTGGGGAGGTCCTTTGCCTGTGCACAGCGATTACAGTGTATCTGTGATCTTACACGAGTGAAGCTTTCCTGGATTAGATTTAGCTTCAGCAAACAGCAAATCTGTGATTTATTTTTGAAATGGTGCATTCTGTTCCAGTCAAATTTTGCTCCCTGCCTCCCATTCTGTAGCTTTGTTTATCTTCGAACCGTGCCGCAAGTATACAAGTGGACTGAATTACAAATTGCATCATACTACAAGGACACCAGAACATTCCTGGCTAAAATTCTTTTGTCTCATTTCAGCCTTGCCCTTCATGTAGTACCACCCTTGCTCCCCACTGCGATGTCAGCATAGATGAAGGAGCTATCCAAAATGGTTGTCAGGATGAGCATAAAAACAGTACGAAGGTAATTGTAGTATTTCTCACTTTCCCTTTTCCCCCTTATTTCTCTGCTTCTCTCAGCTTTCTCATTTTTGCACCACTATTCCTTTATCCAAGCTCTTAAGCAGCAGAACTGATTTTGATTTTTGAGTTGTGTTCAAAAATGCAGTTGAGTCCCCCTGCTCCAATTTTCAAAATTTTTGGTATTTTTATGGGCTCAGCTTGATCCTGAGAAGGACCTAAAATTTGGACTCTTTAAACTATGCTGATGGTATCCAAAGAGGGAAGCCCAACGAGCAGTACCACACTCTCCACCCTCACACCATCGGGCTGTGTCACCTCACAAGTTCCGTGTCTTGCCAGCATCTCCTGCATCGCCGCTCTAAGGAAAGGTCGTTCCTGTTCATGCACGAAATTCACAGCCTTAAGTCAGTTTGCATCCTTTCCTGACCGACAGAAACAGCCTCTTACATATTCCTTGTGCTGCTGCCACGCTTGCTTTCCTTGCCTGTTGCTTAGATATTCTCACTGAAGCCACCTACTTCCTCTGCCACGCCAGACGCTGCCTGTTTGTCGTCTTGTTCGTGGCCTTCGCAGCCTCTCTGCTCTGCCCGTCGCCTCTCACTCCTCCCTGAATGTTAAACTAAATGCAGACTGGTGACCAGTGCTCCTCACCTGGTTATTACATATTCAAATAAATACAATGTTTTCCCTCCTTGGGGAGAATCACTTCGTAGACATGCTCTGAGACAGTGATCTTGTTCTTCGTGTCTGTTTTACAGCTCTTCTCGCCTATAAAGCTGATTGAAACACTTGCCAGCAGTTCTGCTGCTGCTGAGCCACTACATTAATCTGTGTTTGTCCCTCTCTGTCTGTACTTGACCTGTTGTCTCATGCTTAAGCTGTAAGCTCAGAAGCAGGGCCTGCCTTACTGGGCTGTAGGGGTGTGTTACACTGCAGTTCTGTGCCAGAGTTCCAGGAAACAGCCTAAGAAAAGAATAAAATCATGATCCCTTGGCACCTGAGGGAGGTGCCAGCAGGGACTTGTCTCAAACCAGCTTGAGATCTCTAAGACAGAGAACATGTGGGAGATCTGCCTGGGCTGCCAAGATGGTAGGCAGGAGATGCTTCTTCCCCAGGTGGCCTCTGCCCATGTGCAGGGATCTCCAAGAACCGACTGCAAAGGGATTGTCCTTAGGTACCAACTGCCTGGTTTCAGTTGCTTCCTACTGTAGCTGCAATGGCTTCATGTGTGTGAATCAGCAAGTCATCTGACCTTACTTGGAGGAGGTTTGTATACAGAGCTGAGGAAGAGGTCTGTAATTCCACTGGAGGGATTCCAGTGGGGACCAAATCGCACGTCCTTGGGTTTGGTTCGGTTATTGCTCGGCCAGAAGTGGGAGCTGTGTCACGGCTACCAGTAAGCCTGGGAGGCCTGTTTAAGTGAAAGCTCAGAGAACAGCCACATGCACAAAGTTGCTGTGGCATTCGATTCCCAAGACTTCCTTGCAGCCTCAGCTCTCTTGGGAAGAAGAGCCATAAGCTCCCTCTGCCCGTCTCTGTTCCCTTCCCACACCACATGCTGCACTCATGTCCCCTGTCTTTAGGGAACGTTAATGATGTTTAATCATATCCTTGGACTTGCGTGGCTCCCAACAGCCTCTGGAGCTTCCTTGTCTCTTGATGAGAGGAAACTCCACACCAAGCCTCCAAGTTCTCAGGGAAACCCTACAGCCTGTTGCCTTCAGAAGCCCCAGTAACGTTGGCTCTAAGAACATTTAATAAATAGGGATTTTCTCCTACACAAACAGTTTCATACTCTAATCCCTGCCTGTTAAGATTAACAGAGTGGAGACAGCACAGAGGAACCTTGAGCTGACTGAAGGGAAGAATTTTCTTGGGGATTTGAGCCTTTGCCAAGGAGCTAAAGAGAAAGTCCATGCTGACCTTCTTTGTAAGAGAGAAATTTTCACTGCATTTTTCAGATGATCTTGAGGAACAGCAGGGAGAGCAGACAGTGCATAGGAGTCCAAATCTTTTATTTGAGCTGATCACAGCAAAAATGGTGGGTTCTTGGTTGCTACTTTTCAAATAACAAGTTGCTGGAGCGGTGAGGAAGAGGAGAAAGAGTGTTTTCTAGGGGAAGATAAAAAGATGATAACCATAACTTTCAGTTTTTCTTTAGGCCTCAGGTTGTTCTGGGAAATGCTCTGAGCAAATACAATCTTTAGCGTAAATAAAAAAAAAAACCAACCCACCAAACAATGAAGGCCCTTCAGTAACAGCTGGTTGGTCAGGTTTTTTGGTTTCTCTTTGTTGGTCCTCCTGACCTCCAAAGCAGAGGGGTTTGCCCTGGCTCTGCAGGATGCTCTGTAGCGGCTTCCCTCTGGGCAGGCTGGATAACCTGGCAGGGATGTAGGAGGACTTGCTCAGGAGCTGCTCAATGTTTTCCCTTAGAAAAGAACCTGGTGACCTTTTATGGGAGAAGTTCTTGTGCCTCTGCCTTACAGGAGTGTCCCTGTGTCCCAGGCTCTTGGTGTGCCCCTGCTGGGATATGTGGCTGAAATCCCCTTTCCCTTCTGGTGATTATGGTGTGCAGCAGAGCACTGGCAGCACACCAAGGAAACCACTCCATTTCCTATTCCTTCCTCAGCTGCTGTCGCTGTGCTGGGAACACCTGCAGGCTGCCAAAACAACTGTTGTGAGGGCTAGAAGGGAGCAGACTGGGAATCCTTCCATCTCCTGGCTCCCAGCACGTGGCTCTCGGGCTCGCACCTCCGTCGGGGCAGCCCACAGGGTGGGGATCCCACATCCCCCCGGGAGGGAGGAAGGGGAAGCACAGCCCACCTCCCTCCTGCTTTTCCTGTAGCTCCAGGGAACCATTCCAACACACCTTGTTATGGCTTTAGCTCTGGAGCTCTTGGCTGTGACAGGAGCCAAGCCCAAGTGCTTCCTGACTCTTCCCTGTGCAGGGTTCTCCTGCTGCCCCCTTAGTCTTGTATCTTGTGTCTGAACCTTTCCCTTCACCTGCCTGTGTTCACGTGCCTCGTTTGCTTCACAGGACAGATCACACAAGGAAATTGAATTGATTTCGCATGGGCAGCCAGAAAGCAGATATTTTTTAACTTTAACTAAGTTGATTTTACAATGTCAGTAACATATTTCAGCACGTGGTTGGGGTGGTGATGATATTTATGATACTTATTTATGGTCACTGCAGTGGCATCCAAGAATAGTCTTCTGGAGGAGCTTGTCACTTCTGTGCAGGCAGGAATGGAGAAGCTTCTGTCATGAGTGGGCTTCAGGATGAGGATAAATGCTACATGATAAGTGATAAGATATGGAGGGGGGGAGATGAACACTCAAATATGCCAAGTTTGCTCTGTGTTTGCATTTGAAAATGATCCTGACTAACTGCAGTTCATTTTCATTCTAACCACACTTAGCTGTCTAATTCTTTTGGAATTGCTTCAGTACATCTTGGTCTAGGTCAAACAAAGTGTAAAGAAGGAACTTCAGGCTCCACGAAAATAGAAGGATTTTTGTTTAAAAGTAATTGGTGTTCTCCAATGGCAGCAGCATTGGTGATAACTGTGTACCCAAGCCGTGTTGCAAGCTGTTGTCAGAATTAAAGCCATCTTAACTAATACAGAGGCAAAAGAAAACCAGGGAAAAGAAGGATGTCTTAGAGAAGGAAATGCAGTTTAATTTGCAGGAGTTTTTGTTGTAGGAGGAGATGTAGAAAAGGGCTGTTCCCACAGGTGGGAGAGAGGGGGAACCTCTGGGAAAGCAGCAGGCCCATAGTGGTCAGGGGGAGGGTCAGCAAGGGCTGGCAGAGTGAGTTGTCTCATGAGCCAGGGAGAGTCAGCACAGATTAAACGTGTATTTTAAAAGCTTTTTAGAAGAATCTTAACTGTAAGATGAGTGAGTGGAATTTGGGCTTGTGGTTGGTTGTCACTGGGCGTGTGAAAATGTGCTTTGTTTTCCGCTCCTTGGAGAGTTGGTCCGTAAAAAGCACAAAGGTGGCACCTAAATAGGCACAGGGGAGATGTGGGAGATACATCCACAGGAAATGTGGATGGATCCAAGGCAGAGGGAGTTTGGCCTTTGTGGTCAGGGCAGAGCTCAGGGTCTTGAGGGAAGAGCTGCTTTCACTTTTTGCTCCTTTTGCTCTTTTGTCTGTTCTTAACCACTGACATTGCCTGGGTGTGTTTCACTCTCTGTCGTTCAGGCTCCAGGAGGACACAGCCCAAAGACTCAGAATGGACTTCTGAGTCCTCCCCAGGAGGAGAAGCTCAGCAACAGCCAGACCTCGCTGTATGAAATGCTGCAGGAGAAAGGGCGCTGGGGCGGAGTGAGCCTGGACCAGTCAGCTCTGCTCCCTCTGAGGTTCAAAAACATCAGAGAAAAGACAGATGCCCACTTCGTGGATGTCATTAAAGAAGACAGGTAAGGAAAATGGAGCTGTGCAGTGTAAAATCCTGTAAAGGTGAGGAGGCAGTGCTGGGCTCCCATATTTTTAGTATTTGTGTACTTTCTGTCTGATTTCAGTAATTGTTGTCAACATATAACGTTATGACTTTTCTGATTTTAGTCTTTATTCTGCTTAAACTACAGTAGAAACTTGATGCCAGAAACTTTCTGTTTAAAATATATTAAACTAGTTTTTTTCATTGCTTCCATGGTGAACGGTCCTCCTGTCAGTCCTCCTTCAGTCGAGTCTTCGAGAAGGAAATTGCTCTTTAAATCAATTTGTCACGAAGTTGAACTCCATTTTTGCCATCAAAAGTCCTCTTAATGCATGTAGTGTGTACCTGCCTCTGCAATTTAAGGTGTAACATAAAATCTGAACCACAAAACTCACATTTTTTGTAGTAAAAGAAAAACGTCTGACTAATCATGAAATCATTCTGGGCTTGGAAGCAGAATTAATAGGAATGAATTCTCATGGACTTACTATCTACTTAGATGTTGTAAAATGAGTTTCTCTCTCTGCTTCAAACAAAAAAGCTTATTTTGGGCAGAGGAAATATTGTTCAGAATTTAGTATTGTGGGATTTTTATCGACGCACAACCATATCTGCATTTTGGCAGTGACTTGACTGGAGCAGCTAAACAGATAGCTTGAGTTCGTTATTATTTATGGCTATTTTTATTTTTGTTTCATTGCTTCCACTCGGATTGAGGATATTTTATCTAAATATCCTTGAAACTGTGTGCTCCTATGCACTTGGCTGTTTGGAACAGGGACACCATCACCTTTATGGAAACATGGCTTAGGCAGGGAGAGGTGACAGGGAGGGACCGGAGTCCCTCTCCAGTCTCTTACCTGGATTTTCTCAGTTTACCTTTCTGCTGTTGCCAACTTGAGTCAAAATTTAGGGTTCTTTATTGTTTTTATCAATGTCTGGTCTGTCATTAGTGGCTGAGAATTGAGGTTTAGCTGATATTTCCAAATAACAGACGGACTGGGAATGTCCAAATGTTGGGAGAAATCAGGCAGAACAAGTAGGGATTTTGTTTAAAATGTAACCAGCACTCTGCAAACTGTAAGTTATAGAAGTAGCTTAATTTATGCAGTTGGTCTGCTGAAGTTCTTGTGTTCGTGGTGCTTTCCTCCTCCACTCCCAAAATGGGTAATTTTTTCTGATTTGGAAGAAGCAGTACCATGATTTGAGATCAGTCAAAGCCTGGCTTTTTTTTGGTCCCAATTAAATATCATCATTACCATATTAAGTGGGCCATTTCTTGTTGCCAGGGAAACTTCTCTGCTGAGTTCAGTTCATGTAAACATAACTTTCCAAAAATAATCTTCTGATTAATTAGATCTATGCGAAATGCTTTAAGCCTACCAGTTTACGCTGATTTTTTCAACATTTCTCAATGAGAAATTATATGGAATAAGTCATTTTTGAAATGTTCTTGGTCCCCTTCTGTGAAACATAATTGTTGGTCTTGATGAATCCAGTATCTGTGAGGATCTTTGAGTGGGGAATTTGAGTGTCTCAGGGAGGGGACCAAACTTCCTCGTGTTCAATGTACAGGAATCCCCATTTTCACTGAGTTTTGCTGTGTTGGTTTGATGCTGTTGCAAAGCCAAGTGATCTTCCCTGAGCACTGAGCAGTGATTCCCACTGCAGGACACTTGGAAGTAAATTCCTGTTAAGAGAAAATACTTAACCCAGATATGGTGATAAAGTGCATAAATTAATCCCACAGGCTTCCTGCAGCGCTTGGAAGGGTTAAACATATCCTGGGGGGATTCAGGAGCCTGTACACTGCATTAGGAAGCTGCCTGGGGCTAGCTGGGAGGAAATGCTGGACACTGGGGATATTGAGCTCAGCTGTGTGGCTGAGAGTTTTCTGCATGCCAAGATCTCACCTTGGAGCTGATACCTCGGCACAATTCCAATGTTCTTTAAAAATAATATTAATAAAGTCAGTATTAGTGTGGCATGTTTGTATTAGTACATTATAAAAGAATCCTTTTATGAAAGTTACCAGTTCTTACAGCTTGATTCTCTGTATTTGACAAACAGTGGATGCTTTCAGCTTTGAGTCTGGCTTTACTTCTGTAAAAATCCTGTGCTTTGTTCATTGTAACCTGCACGTTGTTGTGTTCTTTAAAAGAAACTATAGTGTAAGTGTTAGAATGTTTGAACTTAATTTCACTGGTGATATCCTCAAAGGATTCTTGGTTTGTGTATTTTTGTTTCCAACAAAAATTAGGTATTCCTTAGGTTATAAACCTTCTGAAGTACAAGAAGCAAGTACTCGTGTGCTGATCAGGGCAGTACTCACAATGATCTCTTCAGGCTTCCAGAGCAGAATCTCAGGAATGTATGAAGCTCCCCCAGAAGTGGGTTCTGTGCAGCCCTTCGTCCCCTCCTTGGGGCAGTTTCTTGTTCATTTGTTTCTTTCATTTTCCACTTCCCAGTCTTGCTTGATCCGGGGAGCACCCTGTGCTGGGAGGCAGAGGCCTCCTGGGAAGCAGATTATGTACTTGACTGTTTCATCAAGTGGGATCTTCCTTTTGGAGGCAGAGTGAGTTGACAGGGAGCTGAGCAGGCCCCGAGAATGCTGCCTTCACCATGGTTCCATCGTGTTCCACCTTCTGTTCGTGCTGCACTGTGGAGCTGGACTGCTCCTCCTACATCCTTAACCAGCACAACAGCACCATCACCACCTCCGCTGAGCTTCGAGCTTCCCTGCAGGAAGAAAAGGGGTTCAACAATACTCTTTTAAAAAAAAAAACAAAAGCTTTCAAATTTTTTATTATAAGATGCTCTTAGAAATGTCTAAGAAAGGTGAAGAATGAAAACAAGGAAGAATGAAAGAGAGAGGGGTGACTCAAGTGAATGCATCCTGTCATTCCTTCAGAGTATCCTGATATTTTTAATGTATTGGCCAAGGCCAGAATGTTTAAAGGTTACCAAGTATCTGCCATATTCAGGCTTAGACTCTTTTGTCTCCTCTAGCTAGGAATGTGTGTTTGGTTGATCTTGCATCTCAATTTTAAAAAAAAAAATGCTTCCCACATGCCAGCTTGTGCTGGGGAGCTTGGACTTCCAAGAAAACCTCTTAGGCAAGAGTTCCATAAAAATAAACAGAAAATAACCCCAAAACCAAACCCCCTTAAAAAAGGAATTCAGGCACAGGCAAGCTCTGTAGGATCTTTCTTTCAGCTTCTTCATCTGCTTGGAATTTGACCTCATGTGCATCTCTGGTTTTTGCTCAGAGTCACCAGCTTGGAAATTGCCCACTGTGACTGTGGCTCTGGTGCTGCAGTTCCCAGGGTGGGAGTAGCGCTGGGAAAGCAGCCACCCCGTTTGAGACTCGGAGGGATTTTAGAAACAATTCCCTGTAAATAACACATGGAATCAGTTGCTTGGAAATGAGAGGAGGTTCACAGGCAGGGGTGTGCTTGGGAGCTGCGCTGAGCAGGGGGGACGGGCTGCCCCAGGCACAGGTGCCACAGGCTGGTGTGACCTTGCTCTGCGACCCTGGGCACGAAGCACTCGGTGCCCTGAGTCCCTTCAGCTCCCTGGCACCTGCTCAGGGGAGAGAAGGTTTGCAGATGGAGTGCCATCAGGAAACTTCATTCATCAACCTCGTACAGCTAATGCAAAACTCAGAATACTTTTTTCTTTTTCTTCAAGAAGATGGGAAATAAACCCAACTTCTTAATGATTGAAGCCTCTTTTATGTTGTCCTGGAGTTTTTTCACCTTCTGTGGAAAAGATGAGGGTGAAGGAGGGCATAAACACCTTCTGGTAGATGCTGCCTCTGGGTTCCTTAGCCCTGGTGAGCTGGTGTCATTAGTTGTCGCTGCCTTTGTTGATGGTGCTGGTCATTCCAGATCTCCCATTTCAGAAGTAAATCTCAGCTCTCCATCTCTTGTCTGCAGCCTCGATCATTAAGAGAATGTTCCCAGTTGGGTTACTGAGTTATTTTAGTGTCTGAAATAACAAGAAACTGCTGTTTTCTAAAATGGGCAATGTTTTTTTCTTTCCCCCATAACAATTTGTCACCTTTGTCATCCTTGGCTTGCTTTGAGCCATAGAATTCCACCCAAGACACAAATATCCCACAGCCACGTGTCTCCAGAGGTTGTGTGTCTGTAGCAGCAATTAACCTTTACTATTTGCTGGCTTATGTTACAATTATCTGTACTCATCAGTTAGAGCTGTTACATTTCTGGAAGGACTTGTTAGACTCTTCCTGGAAGTATAAAAGTTTGCTTTCTTTGTGGAATATTTCCTTTGACTGAGCAAGTGATGTGGGTAAGAGGATACTTTGGTGATGAAGAAAGAAGAAAAACCACATGGACTTCAAAGCCAGATGCCAGCATCCCTAGAAACAGTAGCCACAGACTGGGGGGGCCTGAAGGATGTACAGCTGAACAAACTGATGTTGATTTTGTCTTCTCTCTTCAGCCTCATGAAAGATTACTTCTTTAAACCGCCTATTAACAAGCTGAGCCTCAACTTCTTGGATCAGGATTTGGAGATGGCCTATAGGACGAGCTACCAGGAAGAGGTGTGTTTCTACTGGCATTGGTTTGTCTGTAATCTGTCTAAGCCACTGTCTGTCCTTGGGGTTTTTAACACATTTTGTTGCAGTTGTTTCATGACAAGGGTCATGAAATGTCAAAACATGATTTGCTACTTGATATTGCTGCCTCTGAAAACAGTTTCCTTTCAGTTTATTACAGAATTATGGAATGGTTTGGGTTGGAAGGAACATGAAAGCCCATCTCATTCTAACCCCTGCCATGGGCAGCACATCTTCCACCAGACCAGATTGCTCCAAGCCCCATCCAACCTGGCCTTGGGCACTTCCAGGGATCCAGGGGCAGCCACAGCTTCTCTGGGCACCCTGTGCCAGGGCCTCACCACCCTTACAGGGAAGAATTCCTTCCCAATATCCCATCTAGCCCTGCCCTCTGGCAGTGGGAAGCCATTCCCTGTGTCCTGTCACTCCAGGCCCTCATCCAGAGGCCCTCTCCAGCTCTCCTGGAGCCCCTTTAGTCACTGGAATGGGCTCTGAGGTGTCTGCAGAGCCTTCTCCAGGTGAACACCCCCAGCATTCCAAACCTGACATCAGAGCAGAGGATTCCAGCCCTTGGAGCATCTTTTGCCATGCCCTGAGTCTATTCCAGTGTTTGGGCTGGAAATCTGAGGTACACTAATTACTTCCCACCTGCCTTTTCTCCATGTTCAGGTTAATGCATTAAGTCTTTAGGGTGGCCAGAGAACCATGCTGAGATGGTAAGGACCATCACTTACCCAAGTAAAGGACCCACTGCTGCTCATTTTCTCATCAAATACTCTAACTTTGAGAATGGTAACTTGGAATTTGATTGTTGTTTAGTCACAGTCTCATGGTTATCCCTGTGGCATCCAAACCTGTGCTGAACTCAAATGTTCTAATTCCATAAGTGTGCTGCATTCACATACAGGCAGCTCAAAACACTGTGGAGTTGTAAGGAGCAGTAAGTTGTAAGGAACTTGGTGTTTTCTTCAGGATTCTCCACTGAGTCTAAAAATTCCTTAATTCCCTTGGGGGCTAATAATATCACAGGCTTTCCACAGCACTGGATTTCCCTGCCTGGCTGATAGGAGCTAGCAAGATATTTTAAATTTACCTAGAATGACATTAGGTGTCAGTTAGAACTGAGGCTGCATTTTCACCAGCAGCTGAAAATTTAATGCCAAGAAAAGGCAATTGCTCTGCCCTCCTTGTTCCTCCTCCTCCCTGCTCCTTCTAATGGCTCTGGTGCTTCTCAGCCTTCCCCGCTGTGAGCAGTTCATTTACTGGCCTAGCATGAAATATTCATGGTTTGTTTTTCTGTTTGGGGCTCTTTCTCTTTCCATCTCGGGCAGTTTTGTGCTGTGTTGAACCAGCAGCAGCTCTGGAGAGGTTGGCAAGTGCCAGAGCCAGCAGGAGATAAGCGTCCGGCAGCAGGAAGGGGAATGGGCCCTTCCCTTCCAGCAGCACTGAGCTGTTGATTTGGGTGATCCATCTGCAGAATTGCATCAGGATAAATTAGATGTGGGGGTTTTTTTCTTCCCAGTATGTCCTGCATCTGAGGGCAGTGGGATTTCTGCTTCTGCTGCTTGTTGCTTTCAGTTCTGGGCAGTGTTGTCACATTCTTCTTAGCAATAACCCCTATTTGCTTGTTTTCCAATATTTCCAGGTGACCCCTCACCTAATTTTTTTTATTTTACCAAAGGAAAGCCCGGTTGTGTTGCAGTTCAGTCTCTTCACTATGGTCAGGAGCTCCATGCTCATCCTGCAGCACTGTAGTTCAGTGGTGTCTCTCTGCATAAAGTTCCCGTAGCAACAACAGGGAGAAGCTTCCTGTGGGATACAGCCTGCAAAATTTGTAAACTCTACAGAAAATGGTAAATCAAGTAGTTTCCACTGGAAAGATTGGAAAGAGAAGCAAAGCAGAGACAGTAAAGCATGTACAGATGGACCTATTGATGTGGCTATGTAGGAAATTCCTAGAAAGAGCAGGAATGTGGCCTGTGCATTTTGTTAGTGGCAAGCTATTAACTGGAAAATTATTACATAAACCTCCCTGAAAGTGGAAATTTTCACTCTCTAATAGTAACTCTGCAGCACTCGGGCAAAAACCTGTTAAAGTTTTAATGTTATTAAGAGTTCTGGTTCAAAGCAACAATGAAATCTTCTTTTGGAGAGTGAAAAAATTTGTCAGCAGTCCTGGTTCTCTAATGGCTTGACAGTCAATGCTGCTGAAAGTGGCTTCCAGCACCCCTGAATTCACCTCTGATTATACAGTGCCAGCTGCATGCTGAGGTTGTGATCCCTCTGTGGAATCAGCTCTGCTTCCCAAGAGCCTTAATCTGTTCTCATTTGGAAATGAAGTCACTACTTAGCACTGTTAGAGCATCTTTAACTCTGTCACTTGGGAATACAGTGCTGCTTCCGTTAATTCAATTGATGGGGCTTCATGTGTAGATGAACAGGTTTCTGCTACCCCTTCGGGTTAAAAGTAGTTCTGGCACTGAAGTGATGCTGGCTGGATTTATTAGGTTGCAGAGAGGTACGAATGAGGAACAAGTTTGTTTCCCAGTATTGCTGAGCGCAGAAGTGTTCTGAGGAGCAAAAGAAACTTCCAGATTTAACCAGAGCTCTCCAACGGGCACCTTCATGGTGACATTGATAACATAATTTCTGGTTTTCTTTGGAACTTGCTGTCTATGGTCTCTTGGGCAGATACAAACACTCCTAGAACTGGGCTCAGCTTCATGAGCCAGGATGTGAAGCTCATGACCTGGGTCATGGCAGGACTGGCCACGGTAGCACAAAGCACAGCTGCACAAGCACTGGGCCAGGCCAGGGTGGGATGGGAATGTGTGGTGAGGGGTTATGGAGGAGCAGAGCTGGATGTCCTGGGCTCTGATCAATTTGGATTACACAGCTTTTAATCTGGTCTGAAAGGGAGATGTGAATTCTGCCACAGGAGCTGTGTCTGTGGAGTGGTGTTAGGAGGGTTTTCTTAACCATCAGTGCTAGAAGGGTTATAGTAAAATCTATTATTATTTTAAATTAAAATCATTGAAGAAAATGTCCCATAACTTGTCTTCTACTTGTTATATTTATGTTTCTCTGCAAAGAATAGTCAATTTTCGTGTTATTTCTGTATCACAGTAGTGTGTAAAAATCACCCCAGGCCTGGGAGCTGTGCCGCCAATACTTATTTTCAAAACAGTCTTTTCAGGGAGCTGTGGCAGCCACCAAACCACCTCTTCTGCTTCTTGTTTCCAGCCAGTGCTTACGCTGCATTAATGAAGCAGGCAAAACTTCTTCATTCCTTTTTTCTTAGGAGCCACTGCTCATCATCCAGTTGAATCCAGCAAAATGCAGTTACTCCTTTTCATCCCTTCCCTCGATCCCTGTGTTCCACACAGGTTATAAGGAATGCTCCAGTGAAGACGTTTGCCAGTGCTACCTTCAGCTCGCTCCTGGACGTGTTCCTGTCCACTACCGTCTTCCTCATCCTCTCCATCACGTGTTTCCTGAAGCACGGAATGGTCGCGTCCCCGCCGCCGCCTGCGGCCGTCGTGGTGTTCGTCATCGCCATCCTGCTGGAAGTGCTGTCCCTCGTCATCTCCATCAGGTAAGGAAGGTGTAACAGACAGCAGGGAGAGCCGCAGTGGTGCCTGGCTTGGGAACATTCTGTTTGACAGCATCCCAGGAGCTCGCTCGAGCGGGCTGTAACTCTTGAAGAACAGCGTTAGTGCAGCCAAGGCTCGCGGCACATCTTGTGCAGGGAGAGCTCTGGCTGCGGGAATTGCAGCAGGAGTGTGACTCTGATAGGGATCACTTAGGGAAATGGAATCTGCACCCCATCCCTGCCCCTCTTACTGTTCCTTGGGATGCCACGTCCTCTCACAGGGCTGTCAGAATTCAAACAGAATACTTCTGTCTGTCCTGCAAAGAAACCCACCCAAAAAACCGCTCCTTTAAATTCCAAGATAAAAGTACACAGTTCTGGGGTTAAAATTGACATCATGTATCTGAGATGCAAAGAGCAGTGCTGCCCTCAAACAAAGAAGAGAAATTGCTAAAGGCACATTGCGTCTGTCCAGAATTTTTTTTTTTTGAGTTTCATGGGTTAACATTGAGATAGTTCATGTTTTCTGTGTCTGACACGTACCAGGAGTCCAGTGGTTCCCCCAGTGGGACCAGGCACTGCTGCTGAAGGGAAGGGGCCCTGGTTTGTCTCTGCAGAAGGGGTGGCACTTGGCAGGGCTCTGCTCAGAGGTGCCAGCCCCACACCTGAACCCTTGTCCTGCCCCTCAGCCTCTCCTGTGCCCTCAGCAGGCTTGGCTGCAGGTCCCTGGTTTTTAACAGCAACTCCTCATTCCCAGTTTGTACCCAGTGACCCCCGGCGCTGGGATGTCCTGGGCTTCAAGGACACTGCTGGGGTAACTCCCGTGCGCTTCCCCGGGGCTGCTCACACGCTCGGGGGGGCAAAGAGCGCTTTGTTCAGAGCAGCTCGTGCTCTCCTGGGTGTGCTGTGTGATCTGCAGATACCCCGTGTAACCTGTCATTAACCCGGCTGATCGACCTGTTAATGAGCTGTTTGTTTGTCTGGACGCGTGGGAGCGAGTTCTCTCTGCCCTCCTCGTCCCGTGTTCCCTGCACTTCCCTGCCACAACAGCAGGGTAAGGGCGGTGTGTGCAAATGGGTGTCCTCTCCTGGAGTTCTGCAGATCTGTCAGGAGTGTGGCAGTCAAAATGCTTTCGTGATTATGAGCTGGAAGCAATTCTGCTGCTGTTTCAAAAGAAACAAGAGATGGCAGTTTGCACTCTTATTTTGACTTTGCAGGGTCGAGGTAAAAAATACTGAATTAATGCGTTAGTCACTGATGGAAGTTTGTACCTCACTGGGCATATAAATGTGTGCAAGTGGATTTACATCAAAGCTGGCATGTGGAGTAGAGAGAAGTCATCTGTGAAAGGCTTTCAAAGATAGCATTTCTTAGCAGGGGTGTTTGGTTGTTGCGATTTGAAGAGTTTTTAGAAAACCTGGAAATTTAGAGTTAAGAGCTGTACTGGGAGAGGATTGACCTGGTAGAGATTTCATTCTAAGCTGTGTTAATTGCTGCTCTGTCCTCTCTCTTGCATCAGAAATGTATTTTCCCCTTTGCAGAAGTTTCTGCACTCTGGGTTGGGTGGGGTAGAAGTTTCTGAGGCAGTTTAATGTGCCCAGGCAGCTGTTTCAGGTGGTCTGGGTTTGGTGGCCATGAACTTGTTCAGCTGGGAACAGCTCAACCACCACTTTCCAGAAGTGCTGCTTTCTGCTGTCCAGGTGTATTTGGAGAAAAATTTGTGTTCACTCAGTTCACAGGTGAATTCTTACTTCATTTTAGTATTTTTCAATTTGTTGTTTTCCCCACTTGCTTTCCTCGTAGGACATCGCTTTTGCCTGATTTTGTACGTTTATAAAAATTATTGCTATAATCTTAGAAATATTTATAGGTAGATACATAAGGTTTTATTGCAGTCCTGCTCTGTAATTGGTGGTTTAGGGGTTCCTTAAGGAGAAGGAAAATTGTTGTTTTCAGTCTATATAGTCAAGAGCTGGCAAAGTGGTTTTGTCTGGGAGTGGCTGTGCAGGGGTTTGGCTTCACTGCAGCTCTGTGCTGTCAACCTGACCAGTGATCTCAAGACCCCTCAAATTCTCCTGGTTGCCTTGGGAACCAGGAATGGCTGGATGGGGTAAGTGACCACTGCCTTTCCCTGCCCTCTCCTTCAAACCAGCAGGGATGTTTTGGATTTAAATTGTGTATTTGCTTTATAGCAAATTCCTAAAATACACTTCTGGGCCACCCCAGTCTCCACAACCTGAGGCACACACTCTGTACAGTTCCTTTGGGCAGGGAGGTGAAAATCATCTTTTTCCTCTTCAAATCCTCTTCCAAGTGAGGACTGCTGCCTCTGACCACTCATTATGCACAGAAACAGTGCACGGCTTCCTGTGCAGAAATGTCATCCCAAATGGCAATCACAGAATACCACCGAGATATCTTCGGGGAGGAGACTGGACTACAATGCTGGGCACAATCCCAGAATTTCAGGAAAAGGGATTATTTTAAGACCAGAAAATTCTTGCCTAAGTTTCACATTGTATTTTCATTATCGTGATGCTAAACACCCTGTCTTTAAATCAGCCTAAATTGTAATTAAATCCAGGACTCAGCCTAGCAAGGGCTCCCTTGGCTCTCGCGGCTCAGCCCTCAGTCCAGCTGTGGGAGGGAGGAGGAGAGCACAGCACTGTCACAGCCTGGGCAGTGAGAAACGACTTAAAACTTGAGTTCTGCAACAGCAAAAGTCCTCGTGGAGCAAAGCTTATGAGGGAGAGGGATGTTTTGATTCCGCTGAAGTGTCTGATAATAAATTATTGAAGTACCTATAGATGAGGATCCCACTGTTAGCACGAGAGCCACTCGAAAATTAATTGTATAAAGCTGCGCGCAAAAATTGGTGCTTCATTTGTGAGCACGTGGAAGATGTCATCTCCTCTGTAAATGTGCTCTGAAGAATGTCCTTCTGCCCACTTGAAACGTAGCTACTTTGACGAGCTCAACTGAAGTGTAAGAGATCCTAAAGTTCTGGTATTTTTTAAAAAATCGTTGTCACTGAATGTACAGCAGTGTGTGAGATTTCAGTCGGGAGTCTGAGGAGTGGCTCTGCAGGAATAGGGGTTACAGGCAGCTGCCCAATATTTAGTGTAAATACAGGACTTTTGTTCACTAGACAATTTTGACATCTTGTCCCCGAGTAAAACCACTTATAAATAAGTTTATATACAAAAAATTTGCTGCTTTTGATAGTGTGCTTCAGGGAAGGCTTGTGGGTGAAGGGTTGAGGGCAGAAGAGTGGGTGTTTAGCCCTGTTCCAGAGAGTGAGAGGTGGGAGCACTTTCAGTCAACTCCTGAATTTAAAAGGACCTTTCTAGACAGGAAAAAAAAGTTATCTCCTGGATGAAGAAAGCAAGTGCAGTCCAGCAGTGGAAGGGAAATCGTGCTGTTGTCTGACCAGAGAGCTGCCCTTCTCCTGGTGCTTCACCTTCCCAGCCTTGCTGAGGTGCCACCCACGGTCTGTCCTCAGCCAAGACCCTGTGACCAACGCTTGGATCTTCCTAAATTCCTCATGACCAGGAGCAGAAATTGTTTTCTGCCCCTCGAGCTTAATGAACCAGATCTGTTAACACGACCGATACAGAGTTCTGATGCTGGGGAAAACAATGTAGTCTGTTTGCCTTTATTTATTTCTAACATCTGGTATTTAATATCCCACCAAATTGCTGCTATGCCAAAAGCTTTTGATTTGATCTCTGGGAATTGATTTTAAACTGCCAGTAAATACAGAAATGATGGTAACAGTCTCCATTAGCCATTAATCATTTATGTCAAAGTTACTAATTTGAACTCCAGCTTGTGTAAACAGCTCAGATGCTTTAGCATTTAAACCCTGTTGAGCTGCCCACTGACACTGCATTATTTACTGATACTGCCCTGTAGCCATTAAATCTGTCTGCAGCTCTCGCTGCTGTCTGGATTTAATGCACCCCTGACTTCCTGTGCTGGGAGCGTTGGGCTGGATTCGCTGCTGAGGAGGAGAATTCCATCGTTTAATTCCGGAGCGCAGAGCTCCGCGGTAAATCCCATCTCGAAAAAATCAACGCAAGAAGGTAAAGATTATCAGGAGAAATGTGGCATTGCCCTGGAATTTGCACCTGCCTTTTTGAAACACACGGCTGCCTAAATAAAGCAGTGTCCTCATGGCGGGATTAACCCGTCAGGTTCGCCCGTGGATTTGTTGCTATAGTTCCCACAGGAATTTGTCCTGGCGTGGAGGCTTGGCAGAAAGGAACAGGCAAAGCGTGGAGTCCCTGGTGTGTGGGTTGGGGTGAGAGACATGAGCTGCGCTGGGCCGGTGCCACGGAGCTGGGGCCTGTGCCAGCCGGGCTGGGAGCGCGGAGAGCCGGCAGAGCGTGGGCACAGGTGGCACCAGGCTGCCTGCGCAGGGACCGGAGCTCTCGGGGAGCCCTTGGCCTGCCATCCCTTCCCCTGGCCTTGCTCCCGGCTCAGCCGTGGCAGTGCCAATCCCAATCCATCGGCTTCTGGAGAATGAGGCTTTATTTTCAGAGATGGGAAGTTGGGTGGTGGTTTCAGATGTACTCAGTGCTGGACAACGGGGCTGCCGCTGAGCGCAGGGACAGTTCTGACAGTCTGTAACCCTTCAGAAACCCCAGTTCTTACACTAGAGAGCTTTTTTTAGTCTTTTATGTCCAGTTTTTAAATTTCAGTGCTTTGCTGGAAATCCTGTTTTCCAATGGAATACACTTAGAATTTTTGGTGGGAATGGAGGTCCATTAAACTGGGAACTGGCAAATCTGTGAGCGCCCTCTCGTGGGCTCCCGATGAATTGCGGTGTATTCCATCCTCCCAAATTTCTCTTTTTCCATGAATTTAAGTATAATTTACAGGTTTTAGCACATGCAATTAGAGAAGAGTTCTTTACACTTCATAAAATACTTGCGATTGCAAGTCACAAAATTCCAGACCAGAGAATTAAAACCCCATTCACAAACTTGTATTTAAAGGTGTGGGATGAGTGTCAAACTGGCTTAAAGAAATTTAAATTCAACTTGGTTTGTGTCAGGCTTTTATCCAGCATGAAACCTTGTATTTCAGACAACAGGGTTAAAAATGAATGGATATCTTTTCTCTTTTTAGAGATATAGGTGATATGGGGTAATTCATGTGACTTTGGAGACTGGGAATTTCATATTTAGTGTGTGGTTTTTGGGATTTTTTTTTTTGACTGTGAGCATCTCTGTCCAAAAAAAAAAGGTGTGATTCTGTACTGTTTGGGCTATGTAGCCCAGAATTACCTGCCTGGCCTGAGTCTGATCATTCCACACATGCCATTAATGGCTCTGGATGCAGCTAACTGTGCTACACCACCTTTTTACGTCTTCTTAAAAATAACTAGGCACTTGAACAGCAGTTGCAGTTTTTCTCAAGTGACTGATGTTGAGCTTTGAGAAGGAAGTTATCCCAAGGATTTATTTCTGTGGATAAATACTAGTTTTCTATGCAACGCCCTTGAGCATTGAGCATCCTTTTACCTTCCCTTATTCATTTTAGCAATTAGAGCTGCTCTCGTTTGAGAAGCATCTCCGGTAAGCTGCTCTCCAGAGCTCTTCCAGTTGGCTCCTTCAGCTCTTCACAGGTTGGGGCCGTGGTTTTCTCGGCAGCTTGAGGCGAGAGCCGTTCCTTCCCGCCTGGCTGGTGGGATGCAGCTGGGCGCGCGGTGCTCCGGAGGAGCGGGGCGGGTGCCAGCTGGCCTCCCGGGGCTCAGCTCCTCCAGCTCGGCTCCTGCCAGGCTGCCAGCTCGCAGCCCACGCTCCCCTTCCCCTTCCCTAATGACAGGGAACGGAGCCTGCCTGCAGACGGGCTGGTTGCAACTGGGAGAACTGGTTTGGGTTGCAGTGTGATGGGTGCTGGAGCTGCCCTGCTCCGCAAACATTCCTGGTGTTATTTTCAGGAACTTTAACTTGTAAAAGCTTCCCCTCTCCCTGCCTGCTTTATTTATGATTGGAGAGGAGTCTTTCCTCTGCTTAACTTTCCAAGGAAGTGAAGTTTGGCTTTCAGTTTGCTTCCTCAAAGCCACCCTGCCGAGGCTCTCCCTCCCTTTGCTGCCCCTCCTCACCGGAGCAAGCGCTCGCTCATCTGGCAGCCAGGCTGGATTATTCCCTGGAATCACCAGCAGGTGCTGTGGCACCTTGGTTGCTCACAGAGCCTGAGTGATGGGTTTGAAGCTGTATTATTACAGGTAAATGAGAGGTACGAGGAGCTGTGCTGCCATTAACGCCTGGATCCCTGATTTCCTGTGTTCCAGGATGGCGTTCTTCCTGGAGGAGGTGATGACTTGCACCAAGCGTCTCCTGGAGGTGATATCTGGCTGGCTGCCTCGACACTTTCTCGGTGCAATCCTGGTTTCTCTCCCAGCTCTTGCAGTTTTTTCACACTTCACCTCTGATTTTGAAACAAATATACATGTAAGTTGTTGAACTCCGTTCCATGGTGTGACAGTTTGGAGCTAACAAAGCTTGTTGCTTGCCTGCCTTCCTCCACCTCCCTCCTGCTTTACATCTGTTTGATACAGATCCCTTGGAGGGACGGGGCTTTGTGGACGATGGAATTCCCAGTTTGTTATGTAAACACAGTCACGGTGAAAACTCTCAGACAAAAGAGGAGAGGATACCTAGAAATTCCTGCTGCTTGCATACCTTTTTCCTCTTAAACCGAGCACTTCTGCAGGAATATTTTTGAGATAATGCAAGTGGTTTATCTCAGGATTATCATCCTGGGCTGGATTTGGAGTTTGGAGTCAGAGAAGCTGTACCAGTGAACCTCAACAGTGAGAACAGTATCAGTGAGGGATGTTTTGGCTTTGCAGAGTGAGAGGAAGGAACTCAGAGGAGAGAGCACTTGGTACCTAGAAATGGTCATTGCAGGGGCTGTGGGAATGGTTAAAGGAATGCAATACCTGCCTTCTGGAAAGGAATGGAAAGAAATTGGCATATTTAACCCAGACACAGAGATCCATAGGGAATTTGGTGTCTCTGTTATTAAAAGCACTCAGAAGGGGTTAAACATTGATAGAGTCACAGAATGGTTTGGGTTGGAAGGCACCTCTTGTTCCAAGCCCCAGCCGTGGGCAGCGGTGAGGAGGGGGGAGAACAGTTTAATTTAAAGGCCAGCTGTAGCATAAAATCAAGGCTTAAAAACTGTGAGTAAAATGGCTTCAGGCTGGAGATGAAAGATTGTTTCTCTGCAGGTTTCTCTTAGGCAGCACAGTGTGCAGTCCTTCCTTTCCAGGATTTCAGGGAATTCTGTTTCACAAAGCTCTTGCTATTTCAGGGCCCTGGGTGTAGGTAATGACCAGATCCTCTTCACTCTTCCTATCACAGCTTACTCCTGGGTACTGGGAAGTGTTTGTTCCACGGGAACGTGTGACCACACATTTTTTGGTCCTTGCTGATTTAAACACACATCCCGTGGTTATCACAGTCACAGGAGGGTGTGGTTGACATTCAGTTACATCCCATGCTTAAGATCATTCTGCAGCTTTTACCTTTTGGAACTTTACTTAAGAATTTTTTAAGCTGTAAACTGATTTTTTTGTTCATTCACTTTAATGATGGTCTTTCCCCCTGCATGATTATCAGTAAACTAACTGTAGGAATGTTTTCCTCAAGGGAAGAGAGCCAAAAACCTTCAAATCTCTCAAATCTGTCCATTGATTTTGATACCATCCCATTCATCACCATCCTTGATCATCTCTCCAAATGTTTCAGACAGTGTCAGAAGAACCACTTCATGAGTGTGTTCTCAGTACGGCAAGTCAGGCTGAGTCGGGACACCTCAGGCAGCAGCAGTAAAATGGTGATTTTCATCACCAAACTGAGAATGAACTTTGCTTTCTTTCCTCTTGCAGGTGCTCCAGAGTCGTGGGGCTGTTGGCTCACTCTCCAAGAGATGTCCCAACTCGGCTTGTGCTCAGTGTTTCCACACTCACGGAGCTCTAGGAAATGGAATCAATCTATAGAGGGTCAGGTAAGTGCCCTCCTTTACTATGACATGGTTTTGCAAAGTTTTTTTTTTTATTCGTAGCATTTTATACCCTCCTTGGATATAAAATAATTAAAATGAAAATTAACAAATACAGCCATGGAAAAAAAAAAAAACTTTCCAAAGCCATGCATCCATAGTAAAATCCAGCACATCCTGACCCTCTATAGGCTGGCTTCATGCTGGGGCATCACTTGGAGTGAGAACCAGTGCTCTGCCACTTTAGGAGACCTGAAATGGGGGGAAAAAAGTAAGTTTAAGTTATGGTTTTTTTATGGACGCTTCTGAAATTCCTTCTATCTGTTTTTAAGTCATCTAAAAAACCAACAAGTGTGCTTGTGGTTTAAAAATGGTGAATTATGTAAGGATTTTTCCCATACCCTGTGTCTGCTCTCAATCACATGCTTGTTTGTTATGCCACAGGACTGCCAGGCTGCAGAGTCTGCGCTTCAGCTGCACAGGACACCTGAAGGGAGAGAAAGGGAGAGAATGATCATTTCATGCTGTAAAACACAGCACAAAGCTAGACCAGAACTCCTTCATCTGAGCGTGGAGTCTCTGGTTTAGCTTGGATGGTCATGAATATTCTTGGGAAACCAAAACTGGCACATCAGCTTGAGAGTTTTGAGCTCTGTAGGGTTGTACTGGGGAAATGAAGGTGCTCTGGGCAATGCCTCTGTCCTGCACTTCCTTTCCTTTATCCAGTAAAGTTGTGGAAAGGTAAAGGGGTTTTGAGAGGGGGCATTTGGAGCAGAAAACGTGAACTTGTCCTTTCCAATTGGCACAAGTGGTTGTGTTACCCAGTGTGAGTTGCCAATGACCGAAGCTGCCTTTTGCCACCGAGGCAGATCTTTCCTTACCTGAGCTCAGCTGTTGCAGGACAGTGAGAGAAGGTTCTCTGAGAAGTGTTTTTAAAAGCAGGCAGGTGGGTGAAACTGCATTCTGCATTTTCAATATGATGGAATTTCAATATTCAGCTTAAAGCAGGCAGAATCTAACCCCAGCAGTGGAGAGGGGGTTGCCATGAATTTTCACCTTCTTTTTTTTCGCTTTTTGGAATAAGAAGAGGCTCTGAGCTTTTGGCCAAGGTAAGCTGGAGGCGCTGGACGTCGCTGAAATAACGGGTGTGCGATAAAAAACTCCATCCAGGGAAAACGGTGACAAACCACCTCTGCTAAAGGTTTTCTTGCTCCTGGAAGGGAAGATGTCCATCTTCACGTGGGATCACTCACTGTGCCCATCATCCAGGCGGAATTAGCCCCTCTCCCCGCTGGCCCCCTTTCCCTGCCGGCGTGGATGTGTGGAAGGGCCCTGGGCAGCTGTTAACTCCCCTCTCTCTCTCTGTTGCAGTACACCATGTTCATGTGTTGTGCCATTCTCATCACCATTGTGCAGTACTGTAACTTCTGCCAGCTCAGCTCCTGGATGAGATCCCTGCTGGCAACCGTGGTGGGAGCAGTGCTGCTCATCCTGCTCTACGTCTCCCTGTGCCCCGCCAGGTGAGCCTCACCCCGCGGCTGCAGGGAGCACATCTGGGCTTCTCCCCAGGGAAACGAGGGTCTGATGCACAGGATTTTGCTCTCTGCCATGACTTTCTCCAGCATCTCACCCTTAATGGTTTTATTTCTTCACTGTTTATTTTTTTTTGAAGGATTTCAGGGGGCCCTCTTCTGTGTGACACTCTGTCCTCCCCGCTGTGTTTCTAGGACACAGTTACAGACCCACAGAATTGCCTTTCACCACTAGTTTGAAAATCTGTTTTATTAAGGAGTTTCCCAGGTATTTGGTGGTGCCAGAGAGCCCAGCTGCTCCCCAACACCCCTCTGGATCTTTTTTTGCCCTTAGGAACCACGTATGCTTCTTCCACCTCCTTCCTCAATGCATTTTCCAGTGTGGAAGGCAGGTGCTTAGGTTTAATGGGATCTAATGGGATCTAATACCCAGTTCCATTCTCAGTTTCCTGCCTTTTCAGAGGACTCTGCAGAACAGTAACCAGAGGAATCAAGATAATGCAGTTTCTGTGCAATAACCTTAAATTTTTCCAGTTTTCCTCTGATAAACAATTTTCTGCAAGGAGAGCTTGTTTGCAGTATTCTCCTGCTGTTTTCTTGCCAAGAGAGTCAAGGGGGTCCTTCCAGCCTTCTACTCCTATTGGCAAAATTTTATAATCAACTTGTACTTCCCAGTGGCTTAAGACCCTCTCTTGGGATGGACTTAGCAAGGTCTTCTCCTCAATTAGTCAGTTCCTCTCCTTCAGAGACCTGCTGAATCATAAGGTAAAAAACATGAAGAAAACCCCCAAACAAACCAAAAAGAGTTTGCAGATACATATTTTAGTGAGTATTTAGCTTTAATTCCCTCTTCAGGTGTCTTCAGTGGTCTCTTTTAATCTCGATCAAATTTATATTTTAAAAAAAGGAAGAATAAAAGTCACCCCTTACACCAGTTCACATCTGTGATTTGAGGTGGCTGTAAGGCTTGAAGGGAGAAAGTCCTGGGAAAAAAATATCCTGGAGCTGGAGTCAGTTGACAAACGATTTCTAGATCATATTGACTACAGAAAAATCCCTTTCTTGTCTGTCTGCAAAGGACTTGGACAAGGAGGACAGGGGAGTTCTTTCCAGCTTCAGTGCAGACAAGGAGCGTTCGGGTTCTGGAGCCTCCCTTGTGTCCCCATGGCTTTGTCCCCTTGGTTCAGGTTCCCAGTGAAGCCAGCATCGTCCCCCAGCTCTGAGTGGCCCTCTCCCAGTCACAGAGACTTTCTCCCCTTGGCTTTTCCCTTTGTAGCACTGGTGCTTTCACTGGTGGAATCACAGAATCCCTGAGGTTGGAAAAGCCCTCTGAGGCCATCGAGTCCAGCTGTTCCCCCAGCACTGCCAAGGCCACCACTGCCCCATGTCCCCAAGTGCCACACCCACAGGGCTTTTAAATCCCCCCAGGGACGGGGACCCCAGCACTGCCCTGGGCAGCAGTGCCAGGGCTTTTGCTGCAGACATTTTTTCCCCTAACACCCACCTAAACCTCCCCTGGCACAGCCTGAGGCCGTTTCCTCTTGCGCTGTCGCTTGTTCCCTGGGAGCAGAGCCTGACCGCCACCTGGCTCCAAACTCACCCCAGGTTTGGTTTTCCAGAGGAATTAGTGGAGAGCAGACCCTTGATGCCATTTCTCGATTCCCTGGTTGCTCTTCCCTAATTCCCCCCAGGAGGAGTTCCTGGAGCTCGTTCCTTCCGTGCTGCACAGAGGTCCCTGGGGGATCCTGGCAGAGCCTTCTGCAGAGGGGTCGTGGAGTACACTCCTGGACAAGCTCTGTGTTACGACTTTGTGCAGAAAGAAAGACACAGAACTGGGGATTTTCCCTGCATTTCTATTTTATTAAAGGACTGGGAATGGCTGTTCCAAAGCTGAGAGCTGGAGACCTTGCTGGTGTGTCAGGTCACAGCATCAGCTTTTGCTGAGTGCTAAAGGGGCTCTGTGAATGTTAAGAAGCCCCATTATCCTAATAAATGTTACTAATAATGGTGTATTTCCACCTGTGGTGTGAACAGCAGTGACTATTAACAGGCAAAGTTCAGAAATCATGGAATATGTTGTTATTTCATCCCTCAAAAATAAATATTTCAAGTCATAGAGCTGTTCAACTGCAGGTCTGAAAAGGTGATTGATAGAATTGATCCTGAACAAAAATAATACAAGTTTAATTAGTGAATCCCATTACTTCAGTTTGTTAATAATCATCTTTTTGTTCATCTCTTACCATGATTATGATAATATTTTTTGTCACAGTGGCAATTGCAGCCCTGTCTGCACCACGGACAGATCCATTCTGCAGTTTTACTTCCTTTTCCAGTTGTAACTAATCCTGAGAGTTTGGTACTCTCTTGCTGCTTGATTGCAGTAGAGAAATTGTAATACGAGTAAATAAGAAGAGTGCTTGAACTACTTATTTTCTCTAATGGCATCTTCAAAAATAAATTCTGTGTTTGTTAGAGTTTTGGGGATTTTGGGGGGTTTTTGGGTGTTTGTTTTGTTTTGGTTGGTTGGGGGTTTTTTTGTGTTTGGAGAAGTTGAGGATGGTCTTTTTGTGTTTTATTTTTAAAATCTTTGTGCTGTGTGCTCACATAAGATGAAGGCATAACGGAGTCTTAGAATTCTGGGATTGCTTTTCCCCATTTCCCGGGTAAGATGGGATTGTTTAACAATTACTTGTTCCAGACATCACAAAGTTCCAGTTTCCCTTTACAGGGATTTGCATCTCTGGCTGGTTTCTTGTTCTGAGCGGATAAGTCACGTTCAGGCAGAGCTTGTGTGCAGCTGATCAGGTCTGCAGTGCAGTTATTGGTCTGTGCAGTAGAGAAGTTTAAAATTCTGTCTGAAGTGCTGCAGGATGGTTTGTTTATTGCTTTAACTTTCCCTCTGAAATCAGTGCTTTTTTCATTTCAGCTCCATGGAAACTCCTCATCTAGATTTGGCACAGAACTTTAGGTAAGCTTTATGTATATAATTACCATCTTTATATTTAGGGATAGAAACATTTTCGGGGAATTATGTGTAGCAAAACTTTGCATCCACAGCAATAACCTGGGAATTCAACAAATTGATTCAGCAAGTTGTGTTTAAGCTCCTCGTGTAATTTCCTTTACAGATGATTTGGGTATGACCAAAACTCATCAGGGCTGGTGCTGCAGTCACAGAGTTGTGTAATGATATTTTCTCCTTAAATTGGATTTCTAGGAAATAGAACTATGGAGGAGCTATTTAAAACAGCATCTGTTTTTCCAGTAGCAGCAGTTTTTAGAGCCTTATCTGTCCACCACGAGCTGTTTATTTGATTTCCTTGGCTGATTTGCACCATTCAGAAGCAGTGTGAGTTGGATGCTCTCACAGCTGGGCAGGTGAGAATTCCCTGATGGAGAGGAGCTTCCTCTGGAAAAGCTGGGTGTGCAGCCAGCTGCCTTCCCAGGATGGGATGTGACAGTCTGGGCCTGGTGTCACCTCGCCTGGGCAGAGCAGGGAGTCATAAAACTGAGAGCAAAGGAAATTTCATCCCCCAGCCCTTCAAAGCAAACAAAAATCCCTTCCTGGGTTAGTAATGGCCCCTTAAAATAAACGTGTTAAAGATTCGCTCTGGTTATTTCTCATGGGTTTATTGCAAGTTTTTGCAGTACCATTTTTAAGTGTTTTTACTGGCCTTTGGTATTAGACAAGTCTGCGTTTGCTAATTGCACATTTCGGGGCAATATTTGGGCCATGTTGGGTTTGTTTGAGCTGTGGATGTGTGACTTGGTAATGCATCTAAAAAGGGTTTTCGGGAGCACATTGCTTTTCCTGGGAGGATGTGCCAAAATAAAATTCCTTTTTAATAACTCTCATCTGCACAAATGCTGTGGTAGTTTAGAAAACACATGGGGTTTAGTACAGAGGGATGAGAACTGTGTTTCTTTGGGTATTTCTTCACCAAGGACTCAGCACTTACTACAGTGTTGGGGTTTGGAGGGCTCTGGCTTTTCTTACGTGGGTTTTCCTTTTTCCTGGTTTTGATTCATGAAAGATAAGTTCATTTTTGTAACAGAATTCCAGTGCATGGAATCCAGAATGGAAATTCAAAGCCAAAAGAATAGGGAGGGTTTGGGGGTTTTTTTGTAAACAATGAAGTGTGGTGATCACTCCAGCAGTGTCTTAGGATCGGCCTGAGTCTGGATCCTTAGTGTTTTGATCCTTATTTTCAGTTTGTGAAGCTTTTGTGCTGCTCAGAATTACAAACCTCTTCCCCAGCAGCTGAGCAGGCTCCTGGCCAGCTGCTAATCACTGATCAATAATTCATCCTGCCTTAAACCATTGACAACTGGGTCTTCCCCTCAGTGACAGACATCTGTGAAAAGATCACCTGTCAAGCATTGTTTTCCTGCAGATATTTTTCTTCCATAAATATGTAACTTCTGACCCATGACAGGTGAAGGTGAGAGTTGCTGAGGACCAAAGCATGGAGGTGTCTCTTGTGAGCAGGTGTGGAGTGAGCTTTGCCTCCTTTGTGATCTAAAGGCCAAGTAAGGCAGTGACCAAAATACCTCACTCATTAAACATTTCTAAACTTCATTTTTCACTTTTTGTTAGGATGTTGCCTGTGCTCCTTCAGCTGGGGAGGAGACTCATGGGCTATTTCTGCTCAGCACTGCCCTCCAGTCCAGCTCCCCTGACCTGACCCTGCCCAAACTTATACATTAACAAGTGTTGGAAATTGAAAGAGAGGACTGGGAGTTAATCCTGTTCTGTTTCTGCCATTAAACAGAATTTGGCTTCTTTTTTCAGGGCTCTTTTGCTGTATATTATTGTATACCACATTTCTAGAGTACAGAATTTCCCTTTTTTTCTGGTGATGGACTAATAAAAGCTGAAACTCTCTTAGCCTAACAAAATGTTTTGCTGCACCTTTCTGCCAGAATTAAATAAATCAGGTTCCTTGCTTACCCCACTCACCACAGTTTTCCTGTGTTCTAAGAGGGTTAGACAAGCTTATGTTTTGCCTTTAATGAGGTTGTTCCCTTTCCTTGATCAAGAATAGAGATAATATTAATGTTGCCTGGGAAGAGAGACAGTAGTAATGGTGATGAAGTCTCAGCACAGAGTTCATTTCTGGACTGTCTGTAAATAAAAATACGGGGTTTGCCTTGTATTGCAGGCAGCCCAGTTCTTCAGCCCAAAGGATACAGCCACAAACTTTGTCTTTTAAGCAGGAAATATTTCTCGTGTTCATTCCTTCCTCACCTCTGAGCAGGTGGGATGTGTCACTTTCCAGCGTGGCTGCTCAAGGGGGAGCAGCAATCGGCCGCTTGAGTGGAGACTGAAATCGCCTGGATGCAGGGAAGGGTTTACAGGCATGCACTGCACGTTTTTCAGGGAAAGCAGCACTTGGATCCCCTTTTCCACACCGTTCCTCCCTTGCGTTCCTCATTCAGGTTTAGCAGGCAGAGGCATCCTCTTTCAGTATAGCAAGATACCCAAATCCAAACAGGGGTTACTGGCTCAGAAGCAAACTGGCTTTCCAAAAAGCTCTGCAAGTGGAAAGCCATTATCTTTATGATTTGTGATCAAGCCAAAGGAGATTCTATCTCCGGAGTCTCACTTGTTCCATGTTCACAGCCTGGATGGAGGTGCCAAGTTAATAGTGAGGGGGCTGTGCCAGGCAGCATTTCACCAGTTTGAGTTAAAGAAACATTGTCAGCTCAAGATTTCAATTTGAATGACTTTTAAAATCAGTTTTCTCATGCAGCACCTCATAAAAAGTAGAATTGAGAAAGATTGGGGAGGGGGGTTGATGGTTTTCATTGGAGGTGTGGGGAAGTTTTTCTTCCTTTCATTCCAAAGGGTGACTCCAGGTCATGGCTGCTGCCTGGGGGAGGTGATTTACAGTCCTGTAGGTCCTGTGTCCTGGTCACTGCAACATCCACAGGCTGGATTTCCAAATGAGGACGATGCAGTTGCTCTCTCCTTCAGGCTGGAATCAGGGCTTTCCGTGCTGATGCTCATCGGGATGCACAGAAACGCCTGCTCTGGAGAGGCCACTGCTCCTTTTGGGGATCCCAGCCCTTTGCCCTGTCAGTGAGAGGAGGTCATTGCACTGTGAGTCACTCCCTGCACATGCAGATCTCAGGGCCGGAGCCCACCTGGGCAGCGAGGTCAGGCCTGAGCTGATCACCGAGAGCTCCCGGGTGCCGGCGCTCCAGGAGTGGGGAATGGGAGGCAGCAGCTCCGCTCTGAAGGCAGATCCTGCAGGCAGCTCCTGCCTCCCCGTTCCTGACAGAACGTTTGTGGTGCTTGTCTAATTCGCTGGAGAGGAGTTAAAGTACTTCGAGGAGTGTTTTGTACAACAAACTGTAAATTAAAAGCCTTTAATGACTTAAATAAATCCCTGTGGCAGGAATGTGTGATATTAGAGGGGATTATCTGGATCAAACTCGTACTCCCAGAGCAGTAACACAGTCATTGCTCAGATCCTTTCACAGATCTCTGCCCACAAGTGTGAAATAATGAACACAGATTCAGAGAAAAACCTGAATTGTACTCCTTAATCCAGATTCCTTCCTCACTTTCCCCCACCTCTTCTTATTTTCCAAGGTCTTTTCTCTTACCCACCCTCCCCTCATTTTGTTTTATAAGCCCATCAAGCTGGGAGGGCATTTTGTCACCTCCAAAATAGGTAGCAAGGATTGTATTTCAGGCATCGTTCCCTTCTAGTCATTAATTATGGAATCTTTTAGGCTGGAAAAGACCTCCAAGATCAGGGAATCATAGAAGATCCTGAGTTGAAAGGGACCAACAAGGATCATTGTGTCCAGCCATGAACCCAGCCAAGGCCAGCACTGAACCATGTCTTTGTCTGTCTCTGACTTGGCTTTCAGGGGAGGAAATAAACAGGTTCATAATAAATTCTGTTCAGAATAAGGGAGGAAGGAGTGTCTTGGTACAGCAGTTACAGGAACCTGATGGTGAGGCCCTGCTTTGAGTTGGGACATCTCCTCCTCTCATGGTCCCCTTGTGAAGAGAGAATAAAATGAATCCACCTTCACTTCTCCTGGGAGAAGTATATTTGTGGTAGAAAACAAAAGAAGTAATTTCCTATGTAATCTGTCCTATCTTTCATCTGGAATTCAACCTGCACGCTCTGTATTGTAAATATTTCACTCACAGGAAGCTTTTTTCTCCATAGGCTTTCTGTAAAAAAGTGAATAGATACAAAGGCTGTGGCACAGAGAAATGTTTTTGGATATGGGGCACGTTCGTCTGTCTCACAGCTGTGCCGTGGTTTTGTTTCATCACACTTTTCTGTCAATCAAGTATTTGAGAATGAAACTCAGAAAAAGAAACTGTGCCTGTAATAAAGTTCAATTCTAAAATATTCCAAAGTGGAAGCCTGTCCCCCGTGGACATGAAGCAACAAAATGAACTGAGAAGTGTTTTCATATGTTACATTAACAAATTCAGCCTTCTCTTCTTGAGCTGTTGCTCCAGTTGTGCTCTGAGTTTTAATCCCTTCCTGCCTTCCCAGGGAAATGCAGGCAGGTGCTGAGTACGGATTCCTTTCTGTGTCTCCAGGAGAAAGGTTGATGTGATGCTTTCTCTTTTCAAACCATCTCTTGACTTGAAAATCTTCAGCGCGTGTGTGCTCATATCAGATCTTAAGCTTTGGCATAATTTTATCCAAAAAACGCAGTTGGATCCCTGCAGGAATGACTGCGTGCCAAGCTGTCTGCGTTTAGCCTTCGCTTCTGGGATTGCATAGGTGGGGCCTTCTCAGATTCATTTTGTGTCTTTGCATCTCTGCAGAAAGTTGAGATTGGGGAGTGCAGATGTCTCCTCGTTCAGGGCGGTTTGGCACTGGCAGATGCTCCATCAGCGCCTCATAATCTGCACAGGCAGGCAGCGAACTGTCGGAAGGATCTGAAATATTGCTCCCAAGCTATGGCAGACAGGAATTTTTGATTATTTTATGTAATCTTGGCACTTGGAGAAACTTTCTGTCTCTGCCATAAAGAGCTTAAGTGGTTTTATCCTAGAAAAGATGTCAGCACAGAGCTCCATGTTCCCCCCTTCCATGCAGTTCATAGAACCACAGGCTGGGTTGGGTCGGAAGGACCTCAAAGCTCCTCCAGTCCCAACTTCTTTCCACGGGCGTTCTCCATGATGTGTCTTTTACAGGGTTATCTTCTTCCAAACCCTTCATATGTAGCATTAAAGGCACATGGCAAAGGTTCCTGGTGCTTGGTGAGGGCACAAGGGAAAGGCACAGGAGTGTAAAGCAGCTGGTTCTGCTTTGAATATTGGAGGTAATAAAAAACACAAAACCAGATAAATTCCACAAAATTCACAGACACCCCTACGTGCAG
This sequence comes from Callaeas wilsoni, assembly GCA_013398955.1. Taxonomy (NCBI): domain Eukaryota; kingdom Metazoa; phylum Chordata; class Aves; order Passeriformes; family Callaeidae; genus Callaeas; species Callaeas wilsoni. The sequence continues at coordinate 31,150 of VWPU01001130.1, read as the reverse complement.
GCATTCAGTGCCCTCAGATACCTAAACACACACAGGTACATATTTACATGCAGTGCTTTTAGTTATATATTCAGATATAATGGTAACTGTTTCCGTGGTGAAGTCCTTAAAACGGGACTGGGCAACTTCTGTGCCGCTGAACACGATGATAAGGAAATACTTGGTGGGTTTAAGGAAGTGCTCAGTGAGTTTAAGAATTAAATTAATTCTTCGGCGTTTTCTTAACAGCAGATGCAGTTCTCAACGCATATTTTATAATTCAGTATGTAACTGCACTTCCCACACTTCCTTTTCCAGCAGAGGATTTCTAACTGTGGAGCGGGGATGGCAATGCCCTAACTTAAGATGCACCTGTGTGTTGTTCTCTCTGTGCAGCTCCAGAAGGAGCCCGTGCAACGGCTCGGTGCCGAGCGACGCGAAGCGGCCGGCGGAGCTGATCGGTCAGGAGGTGGTTCTGGTGTCCTTCCTGCTGCTCCTGCTGGTCTGGTTCCTGAACCGCGAGTTCGAGGTCAGCTACCGGCTGCACTACCACGGGGACGTGGAGGCCGATCTGCACCGCACCAAGATCCAGAGCATGAGGGATCAGGCTGACTGGCTGCTGAGGAATATTATCCCGTACCACGTGGCTGAGCAGCTGAAGGTGTCCCAGAGCTACTCCAAGAACCACGACAGCGGCGGGGTGATCTTCGCCAGCATCGTGAACTTCAGCGAGTTCTACGAGGAGAACTACGAGGGCGGCAAGGAGTGTTACCGGGTCCTGAACGAGCTCATCGGGGACTTCGACGAGCTGCTGAGCAAACCCCACTACAGCAGCATTGAGAAGATCAAAACCATCGGGGCCACCTACATGGCGGCGTCGGGGCTGAACACCTCGCAGTGCCAGGACAGCAGCCATCCCCACGGGCACCTGCAGACCCTTTTTGAATTTGCCAAAGAAATGATGCGGGTGGTGGATGACTTCAACAACAACATGCTGTGGTTTAATTTTAAGCTCCGGATCGGCTTTAACCACGGCCCCCTCACGGCCGGGGTCATCGGCACCACCAAGCTCTTGTATGACATCTGGGGGGACACTGTGAACATCGCGAGCAGGATGGACACCACCGGCGTCGAGTGCCGCATTCAGGTGAGTGAGGAGAGCTACCGCATCCTCAACAAGATGGGGTATGACTTTGACTACAGGGGGACGGTCAATGTGAAGGGGAAGGGGCAGATGAAGACCTACCTTTACCCCAAGTGCATGGACAACGGGATCGTGCCGCATCACCAGTTGTCCATATCTCCAGACATTCGGGTTCAAGTGGATGGCAGCATCGGGCGGTCTCCGACGGACGAGATTGCCAACCTGGTGCCTTCTGTACAGAATTCTGATAAGATAGCCCATGGCACAGATAACTCAGAAGCCAAGGACATCCTTCCTTCCGCCAAGAAGCTCCAGAAGGACGCGGCGAAGGCAGAGGAGAGGTGCAGGTTTGGCAAAGCCGTGGAGAAGGATGACTGTGAGGAAGCGGGGACTGAGGAGGTCAATGAACTGACAAAGCTAAATATCTCTAAGAGTGTATGATGAACTGTCAGAGTTGCATGAAGTGCTCTGTCCATAGAAACACACAGACTTTTGCAATTGGCAGTTTTCTTTTTCAAGAGAGACCTTCTCCACACCTGGGTTGTACGTTTGTGTTCATTTCGGCACCTGGGGCTGTGTGGATCATGGCTCTTCAGGGCTTGTTTTCATCCATCTCTCTCCTCCATGCCCCAGATCACATCCCAAGCTCCCCAGCTCCCTGTGCAACCATCTTACAGCTGAGTAGAGGATATTAAGTGCCTTCAGATATACTCCATTGGACTCCCTGTCAAGGTACAGAGGCCCCAAGTGAAATCATAGCTTTGGGTATTTATCTAATTTTAAAGAAAAGAAAAGCTGTGGTTATATCATTTTTATTGTTGTTTCTCACAAAACACTTTTTTTGGCTAATGCAACTCCTTGGGTTTTTTATATCTCTCGGAACAATGTTTTACTGTTATCAGACCTTTTGTATGTAACACACAGACATGTGCATGTATCTACCATATGAGACTGCTATAAAGTGCCAGTAATGCACCACGAGAATGTCTGGGCGAGGGGTGACACGCTTTGGGTCAGGCTGGAGGGGGAGTTGTGCCGTGGCTCAGCCTTTAGTCAGGGCAGGAGGAACAGCTGCCGTCGTTCTGTTCTCCTTTCCCAATGCTTTCTGCAGCCTCCATGTGCCATCGTGTGCTTTGGATACACTTCTTTTCCATATAGCCAATGAGTTACTGATCCGTGGGAATGGAAGGAGGGTTGGGACAGTGCCAGCTCTGGGGACAGGTTTCCAGAAGCAGAGGAGAGACCACGGGAGTGCTGCAGTTCAGGGCTCCCGGCTCCGTACGCGGCTCAGTGGGCGAAGGTAGGTGACATCGGTGTCTCTGAGCTGATTGGAGAGAGAAAAAGAGAGAAGCAAAATAAATGTTTTGGGAATGCCTTTATTTATTTATTTATTTTATTCCTGCTTGGTTTTTTGGGGGTTTTTTATTTCGTTTGGGAATTTCCGTGTGCGGAAGGGACCGGGGGAGACGAGTTGTTCATGGGTTTAACGGGAGTAATAAGATAGTGTTTGAGCCTCTTTGAACTACCAACCACTGTGAGGATGTTACCTTAGGCAATATTTGTTTCCAAGCTGGCGACACTTCGGAAGCCTCCAAACACAGTTGAGTATCCCGGCTTCCCTCTGGACTGAACCAATGGTGCTGCACAGTATTTTTCAGGATTTTTCCACACACACACACACACACACACACACACTGTGCTTTTGCAGCAGGGAAGAGAACAGAATGCTCCCTTCCTGCTGCTGAAAGCAGGAATAAGGAAAAGAGTCCTTGTAGTGAGCTGAGAAGCACAATCATTTCCCAGTGCTGCGGATGGCTCCGTGCGGGTCCCTGGGAGCAGAGGCCTGCGGGAGCCCAGGAGCTGCTGGCACAGAGGGAGCTGTGGGACTGGGGGCTCAGGCTGTGCCAGTCTGCCCTCTGCATGCTTCCACCACCTCCCTCTCTGGCATTTGGTGCCCTGCTGGGGATCATACTGACCATTCAACTATTCTAGTTCAGCCAGCTCCCTCTGACACTAAATGAAGTGAAAGGATTTTTATGCCCCAAACAAGTTGATCAGCCAGGGAAGAGCTGGGGAAAGGTGGTGCTGCACTGGCTGCGTGGTGCTGGGGGCTCTTTCCATCTGAACTCGAGTCAGAATGTATTGATCCTTCTAATCACCCTTTTGATTTTGGGATATGAGTAATAAATATATCCGTTGTGGAGTTCCTGTTCAGCTGGTGGGGATCCATCTCAACTCCACGGTCAGCATGGAGCCCTTGAAGCCTCTGTCAGATGTGTCTGTGGGATTTCTGGATCTCAGTTAAACACAACTCTGCACACTGGTCCTGCAAAGCTGCTGTTTATGCACGTCAGTATTCCATTTGATAGGAAAGCTGTTCAGAATTCATGCTCTTCGCTCAACCTGCCAGCTCACAACAAACCAGGGGATCCTCACCCTCAAACCCCTGTGCCACAGGTGCTGTTGCCTGTTTGGAGGCTGTTCCCGATGAGCAGCAACGTGAGGTGGTTTTGAGTGCACAGTTTTCCAGCAGCTTCCTTCCTCCCTGGGTTACAATTCCCTTCTCCCTGCAATGGGTTGCACTTCCAACTTTCAGGTAGTAATTCTGCAAATACCTCTTGCATCCAAAGAATGTATTCCTGAAACCATTGTTAGGGTTCTTGGTTCAGTTAAGGTCTGTCAGTATTCCTTTTCCTACAGTCAAGGAGCTAACGCGATGCAGAATTGTTTACATGCCTTTAGTGTTATGTTATTGTCTCAGAGTCGTTCCAGCCTTTCTCCCTTCACTTCTCTCTCCCAGCTGTACAGACCCTGCCCATCCTTGCTCTCTCCCTGCTCAGCTGTGTGCCAGGGCAGAGCTCAGCCAGGATGCGCCGGCTCCTTGAGACGCTGCCCAATAACCAAACCTGCACCAGCCCCAGCCCTGCACCCCGGAAGAGGTTGGCAACCTGTGGTTAAACCCGAAAGGAAAAGGTGCTGGAATGAGACCCCGGACCCAAAGCACCTTCCTCTTCATTGCTCGAGTACTTCAGGGTGCAAAATCCTCCTCCTCCATCCTGTGAAGTACCCAAGGCTCCCGTGTGGTGTGGGGCTGTGGGAGTATCCCTGGGTGTAGGGGAGCATCTGAATACCAAACCCCAAACCCACCAGGGCCTCTCTTTGTTGGCGCTAAGCAAGGCACTGAGGACAGCAGCACTGGTGGACTCAGAAATCAAGGGCTGTTGATCTGCTCTGGGCACTGCTGGTGATGTTACTCTGCCTTAACTCTGGACTGGGAGGAGAGTTCTGGTGGGTGGTCAGTGGTGCCCCGTTTGCTCATTGCCAGGACAGCAGCAACAATCCCACAGCTGGAGCTGCCAGGGGTTAAATCTCTTCAATGCAGTGTAGTAACCAAATCAAGAAGTTCAGTTCTCAATGGGTGGTTTGGAGGGGCAGATTTTCCAGGTGCAAGGAGATACCTGTTTGTGTTGTAAACCAGTGCCAGCTGAACCTTCACACCTCCCCTTACGCTTTTGAAGATTTATCCTGACACAGAAATGACTCTGGGGCCGTTTCTAGCAGCGTTGTGTGGCTCTGCTGCAGAATTCCTGACACGTGTGCTGTTGGGAGGCCACAGGCAAAGTTCACTCCATTAAAATCCCTGTGGTGCGTGTGCTGTTGGTGCCAGCAGTGCTGTCAGTGAACGTGGGGGGGTTGGCCGGGTCCCCAGGGGTTTATTCCACAAGGACAATCCCTGCGTAGCTGTGCTTCCAATCTTTAGGGTGGTTTCATGGCAGTGATTTAAATATGATCCAGAGAAGGGGACTGGGGAGATTGCTGAGTGTTTGTGAGCCTTCTGCCACTTGCAGCACCTGCTGCAGAGTGCAGAGTGACAGGGAGTGCACAGAATATTGTCTGCAGTGAGGTCTTAATCTGCTACTTACACACCAAAATGCTTTTTCGTCCCTGCTGCTCCTGTGAGAGATTTCTCAGTGAGAACCAGGTAAACTGATCAACTTCTGGCATTAGGATTTTGAGAAGGACGGATTTGCCTGCTGCTTCCCGGGATTTGGGGCCATTCCCCTTTGCTAGAGGTAACGTGAGCACTGCAGGCAGGGTGGGACAGTGCCACTGTCTGGCTGCAGCTTCTGCTGTGTCACAGGAGTGCCAAAATGAGGGGAGGAAAGGATGGATTCCCCAAGGGCTTTACACAAAACATAACTATGTGGATACTCTTCCTTTAGGGCTAAAACACAGAGAGGAGGTGTCCAGAGCAAAACTGAAGGGAGCTCCAAACCAAACCCTGTACCTGTAGCAGCTTTAGCTAAAGAGTTTATTCCTGAGGAAAAGACCAACTTCTCAGGGTTTCTGGCACTTTAAAATGGCTAACTCTGACCTGTTTCTAAAACTTTAATTCTGAATACAGCAAAAGGTGTTGAAAGGGAGCGGTTAATTCATGTCACAACATCTCAGGAGGCTGAAGGTGCTTGAGGTTGGCTGTAATGCCTTTGGCTGTTCAAATCTGCACCTTGGCTTGGGGGGGTTTCTGCCAAATTTAAAGCCCCCATTTTCTCCCTTCTTCCCTGCTGTGGTCTCGTTTGCTCCATCTGGATGGGACACACGTGGCTGTTGCCTCCCTGCTCCTCACCTTTGGGAACCTGCGTCTTCCTCACTGCACAGCAGCACCTGAGCTGAGGTCATGGCTGCGGGCGCTGCTGTCGCTGCTGGTGCCTCCCTGTGTCCTGAGGAAAGGGGAGGTTGTGTTTGCTTTCATGTCTGCTCCATCTTGGCGGTCACAGCTGCAGCTTCCTCCTCGTGGTGGTGACAGAAGATAGAGAAGAGGCACTTCCCTGCAGTTAAATTTAAGAATTAAATTTTAAAATGCAGTTGTTGTTTATTGATGTGATTTTTTCAGCTGCTGGAAGTGCCACAGGGGTGGTCTGACTGTAAGTACAGAATGATTGCATGTGGGAGCAGTCAAGGTGGAGGTGCAGGGATGACCCAGTGCCATGGCACTGCCATCTCAATGCCCAGGCAGCTGTGAAAAGCCAGCTGCAGTCTCAGAGTAATGCTGAGTCTTGGCTGGCTGCTTGTGGAACATCAGTTTGGGCAGGAAAGTCATTTGCTCCAATGTTTTTCTCCTTTTGAGTTCTCTCTGCAGGCTGTAGCAGTCCTTGGTTTGTTTCCTGGGGTAAAACTTGAATTGCTCTTTGCTGTTGCTGAGGCTGAGCTGTGCAGGCAGTGGCAGTGGGATTCTGCAAAATTCTATAAAAAATTTGGAATTAGTAACAATTCCATGCCAGTTCCTGCAGGCCCTGGAGCTGTTTGAGAGCTGCCATGGTCTGAAGGTTTCAGTTCAGAGCTGTGGGTAGGACACGGTGTCGTGCTTTGGCTCCGTAGGGTAACGTGCTGCCAGGTCTGGAATTGGGGAGATGAGGAGAAGGGAAGGTGGAACGAGCTGTGGGGTGGTTTCAAGGGCTGATCTGTGTGTCCAGGAGTGCTCTAGAGGAAGGTGTCTCAGGTGTGAAGCAGAGCCTCAGCTTCCCAAGCTATTCTTGTTTTCTGGGGACGGAAGACCAGAGAGCCTTAAAGTGGGCTGATTTTATTAAAATCTGCATTAAATCCGCCCTCTGAACTCTGCCCAGAGAGTTTTATTGGTGGAAGTCAGACACCAGGAGCTTATTGCCTTTGTCTTATTTAAAGAGTTCATTTGAAATCAAACATCAGGCTCTGTAGAGGTTGAAGGAGAAAATAAAATGGGTGGAGTGTGTCTTGTCTCGAGAGCGGTGCAGTTTGAGAGTGCCATGGGAAGGAGGTTTGAGGTGCTTTGCAGACACTGGGTAAAGCTCTGGCAGAAAAAAAAAATATTTTGTATAAAATCTTTTTCAAGTCTTCCTGATGTGAGCTGAACTTCTGTCTCAGCCCTGATAAGGGGCTGGGCTGTACAACACGTACAGAACTGTTTGCTCCTTGCCTTTGAGAGTCAGCACTGGCTTGGGAAAAAGATTCGTTTGGACAAAACAGATCGGTGGGAGATATTTAGAGCTTTTTTTTGTAGCTGCTAAACGTTTGCTGCCCTAACCCAGCTGCCCAGCCTGAGGCTGGCCAGGAGCTGGAGGCAGGTGCCCAGCGTCTTCCCACACACCTGCTGCAGAGGTGGATCTCAGCATCCTCCTCAGGAGCTGTCCCACCTGCCGGTCCCCACACTGGAGATCAGTGTCTGAGGAAGCAGCTCCTGGTGTTTTACACATCTGGAATGGCCCCCAGGCCACTGTTGGCCACTCCTGTCTCAGCCTTGGCGTTGTTTGCTCCATTCTCTCCCTGTTTTCTGGCTCAGTTTCACAGAATCTCAGAATGGTTTGGGTTGGAAGGGACCTTAAAGGCCATCCCATTCCACCCCTGCCATGGCAGGGACACCTTCTACTGTCCCAGGCTGCTCCAAGCCCCATCCAACCTGGCCTTGGACACTTCCAGGGATCCAGGGACAGCCACAGCTTCTCTGGGCACCCTGTGCCAGGGCCTCACCTCCCTTACAGCCAGGAATTCCTTCCCAATATCCCATCTGTCCCTGCCCTCTGGCAGTGGGAAGCCATTCCCTGTGTCCTGTCCCTCCATCCCTTGTCCCAAGTCCCTCTCCAGCTCTCCTGGAGCCCCTTTAGGCCCTGGAAGGGGCTCTGAGGTCTCCCCGGAGCCTTCTCCTCTCCAGGTGAACCCCCCCAGCGCTCCCAGGCTGGCTCCAGCGCAGAGGGGCTCCAGCCCTTGGAGCATCTCCGTGCCCGTAATGGATTTTAATGTCCAGAAACTGCAGCATTCACTGAATTGAAGAATTGCAGAGAAGGTCATGGCTGGGAACAGTAAAATTTTAAGTTCTCACTCTAATCAGCGATGCTTTGGCCAATTTGTCATCCAGCTCATTGCTGGATGTTTGCTGTAAGCCAGTGCTACCACTTGCTAGTCACTGATTTGGCCATCAATTTTCAAATCCTCCTTCAGATGTCAAAGTGACTTTCTCAAGTTTTTCCTTGTTTTCCTCCACCAGTTACTCACATCTTCACTTATTTCGACCTTAGTGCATCAGGTCCATGTTAGTTTGGAACTGAAGATGGTTTGTATCGATTTGTGCTGAGAGATACAGCTCAGGGCAGGGAAGGACAGGCATGTGGTCCATCTGTGGGTGTGCCCCAGGGAAATGCCTCTTCAGTGACTCTGAAGCTTTGCCTTTTCCAGGTGAGCCCAGAGCTGTGTTTAGGGTTTCTTTCCATACTGGCTGTGCCACTCCGTGGTGTCCGAAGGAGGGGGTGGCAGCACTGCCAGCTCTGCTCTGTGTCGCCGCCTCAGCCAGGGCTTGGCCACCGCACAGGTACTGGCACGGTCCCAGCAGCACCAGCAGATGTTCCAGGAGCCCACCGTTACCAGTGACCCTCTCCCTAGTTTATTGCTTCTGGTTTCAGAGCCCATGCTGAGATACAGAGATACGTGATAAATATGCTGAGACAGAGACCTGTTACACCCTACTGCACGTACAGCTTTAAACTTCCAAAGTAATAAACTCTTTAAAGCCAAGAGCCTTAACAACTCCAACATCTGCTGAGAAAAGAAACACAGTTGAGTCTGTGCTGAATATTTGGGAATTTTGCCTGCTGGATGGGGGTGTCTCTGGTTTGTGAGGAGGCAGCAGCAGTGTCCAAAGGTGACAAGGGCCTTGGCCACCATCACCCAGTTCCCCAGAACAGGTAAATAAGCTCCCCCTTTGTGCTCTCAGGAAAGCCAGCTCACTCCCCGGTGCTGGCAGGATGGCTTTAGGTGTTGAATTGCTCAGGAAAGCTCCTTCTTTCCGTGAAGCAGTGTTCTTAACTTAGCATAAGACGTCTTAGCTGGTGTCGGGCTGGATTCCTCCTTTCTTGCCCTTTGGTCCTTTCTGCATTGAGGGGGATAAGGCAGGGATGTGAATGATGGGAAGGGTGGGTCAGCTGGGAAGGAGCTGGACGTGCCCCTGGAGCCAGCCCTGGTGGAGGAGCTGCCATGTGGGTCCCACAGTGGTGCCTGGGCAGCAGCGGCTCCAGCAGCCAAATTCTCCCCAAGCTCTGGGCAGATTTGCTCCTGGGCAGCATCCCACTGCCTGCTCCGTGCAGCCAGCCCACAGACACCTTGGTAAATGCACCTTCCCTCCTGCCTGTTGGTTTGCTTTTCTCATGGAGCAAATTTCAGCTGGTTACTGAAAGGCTGTGCCAGAAATCAGAGCGCTGTGTCCAACCAGCTGGGGCTGGGGATAAGGGGTGGGGTTGGGGTTTGGGGTTGGGTCTGCCCACCCCTGTCCACAGGGTGACACCCACACATCCCCCTGTAAAAGCCATCTCTGGGCATCGAGGGTGGTGGTACCTGGTTACAAACAGCCCAAGAGAGATTATTTTTGGAGCGATGGGCTGAAACCAGGGCTGGCTTTGGTTTGCCGAGGGCAAGGAGTGGGCCTGGGAGCCAGCACAGACCCCCGAGCATCCCCTGCTTCCTTGAGAAGCTCCCTCAGCACCGACCCAGGGCTTCAGTATTCCCTGTCCTTGCACAAGCACACGTGGGGATGGATAGAAATATAGACGGATAGAAAGCATTAATTGAAAATGCCATTGAACTGAAAATTAATTGAGAACAGTTAAAATATTTTAAAAGGCAAATTTAAGCATTTTGAAATCTCCAGGTTAGCTGGACATTATTTTTTCCTGGTATCTCTGGTCCCTTTGCCTCCTGCCCAGCCGCAGCCCGCGTTCCCCACCTCTCCCTCCCCTGCAGAAGGAGAGACCCGCTCTGTTTACACCCCCTGTGGGGCAGCCTCGCCCGGGGCTGTGCGGGGGAACGCGCTTCCTCGCAGCAGCCTCACTGTAAATACTCTGCCAATGCTTCGTGGACAAACCAAGACGGCAAAAAGTTGTATCTGTGAAATATTACGCTCTGTGTGTATATAGATCCAACGCGTGTTATCTGCAGCTCTGTAATCAATTGTATATTAAACCGTTCCGCTGTACGGCCGATCATTTCATGCTCTCTTAGATGTAGAAAAGCTGAGAAGTATTTCACAATACACTATGTCAACTCCAACTCGTTTTGCTTTCGTATTTTTGCTCCAGCCCCGCTTCAGCCGCAGCCCTTGGCACATGATCTGGAAGACAAGTAGTTTGGAATAGGTTTTTCAACCCTTTGTGTTGGATCTGACTTTTGACAATGTTTCTTTGATAATTGTGAAGCCACCAAGTTAATTTTTGATTAGGTGCATATTTAGAAGGCGTCTTAAACGCAGAAGGGATTTGTCACATAGACCCGCTGCACTTTGCTGTGTTGGTTGGCAGTGAATGACCTTCATGTTCCCAGCGCCTGGTGAGAAGGTGTTTCCTTCCTAATTTTCCCTCATTTCAATCCAGCTCTGAAGCATTGGGAAGGGGCCATGGAGCGCCACTGGCAGCACCTCTGCAGCCCCCATGGGTCACTGCCGGCCGTGGCAGAGCTTTGCCCCACTGCGAGCTTGTGTTGGCCAAAACTTGGGATGAGCTTGAAATAGTTATTTTTCTCTTTAGCAGAGAGCGTTGATGGTTTGCTCTGGAATTCCAGTGCCTTATTCGGATCCCCCTAATTTGCTTGGAAAGGGGAATGAGGCAGTTATCCTGGAGTGTCCAAAGAGCAAGGACTGGCTGAGCGGGAGTGGCTGGGCAAGAACAGGAGCCTTGATACTTCCAAAGTCGGAATCTGGCCCAAAGAGCAAACCCCATGACTGTCTGTCTGTCCCACACCCCCCACCTCTCTCGGGGTTTCTTGTCAGCATCCCACTGTGTGTTCATCGGGTTTCACTGGGGGATGAAACCCCTAATGAAGCCCTGAGCCCTTCCCAGTCAGGGTTTGACCTGGAAGATATTAAGGTTTCCTCTGGATCCTGCGGCCCATCGATGACCAGTGACCCACCGCCATTCTGTCCTGCAGCACCAAACCCTTCTCACCAGGCAGCCCCAGCATCTGTACGTGTCCAGCCACCCTGTCCAGCTCCTCTTTCCCTGCTCTCCCTCGGCTGCAGCAGACCAAGAGCTGCTGGAATCAAAGAGAAGCGGCGTCCAGTTTCTCTGGGTCCCAATGGATTCTTTTCCCCCATATTTTGAACACTTGTTTTTTTCCCACAGACCAGGTAAGTATCGGAGCACACGGTAACACCCGTGGTGCAGTTGGCACCACAGCGAGCGTGTGCCCTGGGCTCCTCAGTGCCAGCCCAGTGTTTAATGCCAGTAGGGGTGTGTGGGCCTTGCTGGGGTGTTCCCAGGTATTCGCCTTCTGCTGTAGGTGGAAACTCTTCCAGTGTTGTCCAGTCAGGTTCTGATTGTGGATCGTGGTGATTTTCAACTGCCAAGGGATATTTTTTAATAAATCTGATGAAGGTATTTCAAATGAATCCAGTCTTCCTGTTTTCAGTTTGTCTTGTCCTGCGTAAGCCCACGTTAAAGTTTCTTTTCTCTCTGTGCTTTGGTTTGTGGTCAGGACATGTCGTACACCAATGTTGGGTGTATTGGAAGACCCACCCTGTGCGTGGTTAGTTTACGTGGGGACTGCGTAACAAGAAAAGGCCAAAGATCTCTCAGGAAGATGTTTCACGGCAGTTCCTGAAAGTCTGGGCTGTGTTTGTGCATAGTGAGCCTTGGGTGCTCGGCCTGCTGCCATGGTGTGCGAGGCCCAACAGGACAGCGGGGGACAGCAGGGCCAGCCCAGAGGCTGCTCTGTGTCTCCCACCTACAGGTGCTGCCAGGGATCTGGCACCTCGGGCGTGCTGCAGCAGTGGGATCTCTGTGGGATCCACTGGCTTCTTCCTCCTCCGTGCTCCAGGATTGTCCTGGGTGCTGGGAAGGTGAGTGGTGCCTGACCCCACAGGTTAATGGTGCGCAGACTCTGCACCGCCCGGCTGTGCTGCTCTCGGGGTCTCCGCTTCGGAGGAACCACCATCACCTCGAGGGTAATGGAAGGATGCTGCAGCAGCTGGAGCCATCTCCCAGTCCGTGACCCGTGGATGACTGGAAACTGCCTGGCTTGTGCCGTCCTTGCTTAACCAGAGGTGATATTTTAGCTTTCATGTGGAGGTGAGAATTGCAGATGACCTCTGGCCCAGGCTTGGCCACACATTAGGACCTCAGTGCCCTCCCAGGTCCAGTACTGTGGGAAGTGGGTGTGGAGCACATCTGCCAGCTCCTGCCCTGGTTCCCCTGGGGTACCCTTGGGGGTTCCCTGGGGATCCCCAGTCCAAGCTGTTCCCCTGTTTTCCTGGGGCTGCTCCAGCTCTGTCTGGGTCACAGCCCTGGACTCCATCTCTGCCCAGGGGATGCCCATCTGCCTCTCTGCTGTGCCATCACCAGACTTCATCAAAGGACTTGCCCTGGCCCTGCCTCCGGGGCAGCCCCTGGAGAGGGTGCTTTCACCTGGCTTCCCACACCAGCCACTGACTTTTCTTTTCACACCAAAGAGCTTTTCCTTCATGTCTGGGTCAAATCTTTCTTTGGAGCAATGATTTCCCCCAGCCCTCTCTGGTTCCATGACATTTCGGTCCAGCAAAGCCCACCAGCAGTTTGTATTGCTGTGGCCACTGCAGTGGCATGGGGCGCATCGTGTGTCATGGCTCTGCCAGGGGGCCCTGCAGAGCTGTGCTCAGCCTGGCCACAGCAGCTTTGGGTCTCACTCATTAATCACTACTTTGCTTTTGGTAGCTAAACTTCTGTTGCTTTGCGACGTCAAGCAGCAATTCTCATTTCCCATCCTCGCAGAGTTTATGGGAATTTAAGAGCTAGATGCAAATGAACTTCATTAACATGCTTAATTATCTTACAAACCTCATACCCATCTGTCCTGCATATGCTTTGTACTCGACACTCAAAGACAAGTGACCACGTCGGGCTTGGCACGAGGTGCCTGCAAGCGGGAACGTTTGGGAACCTCTGCCTGCAGAGGGGCTTTGTTAGTGCCAGGGGCACACTGGAGGTGAAATGTCCTTTTTCAAAGGCTGTGTCCAAGCTGGGAGATGAGGAATGATTGTGTAGAACACGGCAGAATGGCATGATCTTAGGAATGATTTGCTAAAAGCTAGGAACCAGCATGGAAACAATTGAAACAAACCCCCATCTCTGTCCATTTGCAGCCTAAGATCCTGGACTGGCATCCCATGGTGGCACACGTTGCATTTCACCGGGGGAAGCTGCACTGCAGTCACAGCACTGGATGCCTTGAGCAGTCTCAGGGAATGCTTCTGTCCTGATTTAATGTTACTGAGAAATAGCAGAAAAAATGAGCCTTTACTTCCAAGTTGGTTTGCAAACCCCTGGATCTGCCTGGGTAAGGGACAATGCAAATTGTGCCAGAGCCTCCTGAGGGTTTAGGGGCTGTGGCAGGGTCTGGGCACAGATCTTCAGCTCTTTTATACAACAACCTCCATCAGTGGATGCTCGGCACATGGGGTGACCCATCGGGTGCTGCTCCGTGCGCCTCACTCACCTCACAGCATGGGAAAAGCGGTGATGTGTTGGTTTCTGCTTTTGGGGCATGTGTTTGGAACCAAGCTGAAGCAGAACATGGAATTTTGCAGGCCTGAGAGGGAGAAAGAACCAGGATGAACAGCCCTGGGAATGGGTGTCCTGCCACCAGAGCAGTGGTGAGTCCGCGTGTCCGGGCAGTGGAGAACAGAGAGCACAGTGCATAGCAAAGCGCTGACGGAGGATCTTCCCTCCTCTTGCTCTTGCCAGCTCACATCAAGCCAAAGACACCTTGTTCCTGCAGGGGCTTGGATAACACCCCGGCCTGGGCACCCCTCTGCCTTCCCCCCTCTGCATCCAGCCTCCTGGTCCGAGGCCAACATCCCTATCACGTTACCAGCCCCATTCCCCTCCAGCGCCGGCAGTCATGAAGTTTAGGAGAGAGAATTTTGCAAACCGTGGAGCTGGAGCTCTAAATAATCGTAAATACGAGCAAACCAGAGATGTGGCTGCAGGGCAAGTGTTGCCTCTGTGTGCTGTGGTTGTGACCAAACTGGACAGTGGGAGAGAAAACACAACTTTGCAGTGGGTTGGTGGTTTGGGGTGCTTTTTGTGTGGAGTTTGTGTGGGTTTTTTGGGGGGAGCTCAGGCATGTGCCCAGTGAGCCTGGGCCCCCAGGGCACCATGGTTTGATGGCATTGCAAGTGATGTACAAACCTGTATTAGTAGCATTTTTTGATAACTCTGTGCCAGCCACACTCTGAATCCCTCCTCCTGGAAAAAGAGGAAAAGATTTAACTTTTCTTTCTAATCCATAGGAAATACAAGGGGAAAGTGCCCTCCCTCATGTGGCTCCTGCCTGCCGAGCTGCCATTGCACAGTGCCTACCCCAGCATGCAGCACTGATTCACAGCACAGGAGCCACGGCTGCACTCGTGGGTGCCGCTGTGATCCAGCTGGGCATGAGCAGCTCTGCTGGGGACAGATCCTGCTGCTTCAGCTCCTTGTCTCCCAGGAGCTCCCCCAAACTCTGCCTAGTGAACTCATCCCATCTCTGATGAGAGGGGTCACAGGGAGCCAGTGGAGAAGGGAACGTCCATGGGAGAAGAGGAGCTGGTGTGACACTGGGATGGTACCTTGACCCAGAGGTCCCCTGGAGTGCTTTTTAGCCCTGAAGGTGCCCAGTTTGCTGGTGGTGGGGTCCTGTAAAGGCTATCACAGCTGTGCTGATGCCAAGTGCACCCAGGGGCATTGGGAAAGGGGAGTCAGATGTGACAGGCTGAGCCTCCAGCTGAGTCTTGCAGCATGTGTCACTCTCTGCTTCCAGGCCATGTCCCCAGACTCTTCCTTCCCAGCTGGCCCCTGTTCTGGGCGTTTTATCTGTTCTCCTTCTTCCTGGATGGGTTTTGGGGTGTCCATGTGCTACCTGCATGTGGGAGAAGGTAGTTTCTTGCTTTTACACCTGCTGCATAAAGGTGTAAATGCCGCAAGGACCCTCGTTGCCAAAGATGCTTCCCAAAGACTGAAGATGCCAGAAAGACCCCACAAAGCAACAGGACTGTGACAGGTGGAAACCTGGAGTTCTCCCCTTTGTCCTCATCAGCAGCCAGGGCCAGGGTGGCCTTGGGGACAAGGGGACAGGAGGGGCTGGCAAGGGCACAGGGCCCGGCATGTCCTGGCCTTTATCTCTCCCTGGCACCATCCGCTCGGCTGCTTTGCTCCGGTGCTGCGCCGTGCACAGAGTCCGGCAGTGCCGCTCACAGCAGCCCTGGGGCCTGGGGGGACCAACTCTGGGGCAGCCACATCCCAGAGAAGCACGGGGAATGTGGGTAAGAGGGCAGGGCACAGGGCACAGCTGTGGGGCCAGGACCCTGTTGGCATGAGGAGCAATGACCTGAGTAACCCAAAATTCGGGTCAAGTAAACATTAGGAAGAGCCACGGCATCCAACGGCAGCAAGGAGGTGTTTGGCATCACGGGAGCTGCGGTGGCGATGGGGAGAAGAGGAGATGATGGAGAATGAGGTGATGAATGTGCCTTTGCTTGGCCTGAAGGGACCCAAAAGATGACATTTCCAGGGCTGAAAGGAGGTTGTTCTGGGGCAGGATCAGCTGGGCACTGTGACCTGGGCAAGGCCAAGGGTCCCGCGCAGCTGCGACCTTCCCAGGGGCAGGGGACAGGGTCACCCCCTGCCTGCGAGGCCATGGGGATGTGCGGCCCCGTGCTCGAGGCTGCCTGGCCCCGATGGAGCCGGAAATCCCCTTTGGTCACAAGGATCTTGTTCAGTCCTGAGCCGTTGTCCCTGAGCCATGTGTGCACTGAGTTGTGTGCAGCCTCAGCAGGAGCCGGGGGTAGCACACAGCCCGTGGCGCTCTGCTCTGCCGGCTTTTCCTCTGCTGCTCCGAGCTTCCCATCTCCCGTGCTTTGAACAGGGCAAAAGGGGTAAGAGGCTCTTCCTCAGAGGCTGGCTCGCCCTTCAGCCCGGCAGGGTAAGGTGTGGGAGGGAAGTGGTTAAAAAAATAACGTTTGGCACCACAAAAGGGCTCTGTACAGCTTTAGGCGGGGTCACAGGCGTCTGCCGTGTTTGGCTCCCCAGGGAGCGGCTTCACACGCTGCTGCAGGTGATGGGCCGTGCTCTGCCTCGGGTGAGCTGGCACCACTGGGGACTCCACGTTTTGGGGTTGTCCCCGAGCCGGGGTTGGAGCCTGTACTGATTTAGTGCGTTTCTGTTGCCCTCCAAGTTTTTCGAGTCGTTTTAGCGCTTCTGCTGGGAACGAGTGCTGGACGTGGTGCCGGGGACACGGGGCAGGCTGGGGGGCACAGGGCCGCGGTGTGTGGGGGCAGACAGGGCAGGCTGGGGGGCTGTGCTCCGTGGGGCTGTCTAGCATGAGGCCACGCTCTGTGGGGAATGTGGGGTGCACAGGCAGCCTGTGCTTTATGGGGGGACACAAGCCTTGCTGAACCCACGTCACTGCATCCCCAAGGACCTGCCCAAGCTGGGGGGTCACACAGCAGCTGTGGATGTGCCTGGCCACAAAACACCCATCCCCTGCAGCGTCCTCCAGCGCCCTGTGCTCTTCCAGTCCTGGTACCAATCCCATGGCTCTTCCCAGCAGGAATCAGCCCACTGAAGGGGTTTGCTGCTCTCTTCTGGCTTTAGACACGTTTCGAATTGGAGGATTCCTCTTTTCCAAACCGCACCGAGGGGACTCGTGCACGCACAGGGTTAATTGCAACGAAAGCCCGTTGGGTTTTAGCAGCCCCCCCGCGCCGGCCGGCCCCGCTGGCAGCCCTGTGCCCGGGTATTTATAGCACCGTGAACTTTGAGCGTGTCCAGCGAGCGGGCAAAACCCGCTGGGGACGTGGGGACGGCCCCGGCAGAGCTGGAGGCTGTCGGGGGTCCTGGCCCAGGGCTTCAGCAAAGCAGCCCAGACCATCCAGCAGCACATCCCGAGCCCCTGCGCCGCACACAGCCCATGGCCAGGCAGCTGCGGGGCGCACAGGGACCCCCGGCTGTGGGACCCCTGTGAACGCATCTGGCTGGCCGGGGACGTGGGGTGAGCGTCCTTCAGCCACAGCAACATCAGAGCAGCATCAGCCCAAGCTGATGTTCCTGGTTTTGAGCCGGCAATCCTGGTTTCAGTAGCAGCTGAACTCAGGCGTTTTCCCTTTTCCATGACAAACAACAGGCAGAAGCTCCCACCTCTTCACGGTGTCCCGGGGCAGATTCCTTCTCATCAGACAACCTGCCAGCCAGTTCACCACGTCCTGGAGAGAAGGAACATCGTGTGTGGCTTCTTTACTCTGAAATTAGGCAGAGGAAGGGGAGAGTATGGGTGGTAGGGGATGGGAAGCCTGTGTGTAAAGCCTTGAAAAAAATCTACAACAAAACAAAACAAAACAAAAAGAAAGAGGATTTTCTTATCTTTTAGCAGGTGACATTCTGTACTTATGGATTGAAGGGGCAGCCAGAAAGCCAGCCTTATCCTGGGCTCATCCCACAGCGTGGGCAGCAGGTGAGGGGGGGATTCAGGTGAGATCCCACCTGCAGAGCTGCCTGCAGTTCTGGGACACCAGCATCCGNAGTTCTGGTCTGGGACACCAGCATCCGAAGGATGTGGAGCTGCTGAAGTGAGTCCAGAGAAGGGCACGGAGGTGCTCTGAGGGCTGGAGCCCCTCTGCTCTGGAGCCAGGCTGGGACTGCTGGGAGTGTTCACCGGGAGAAGAGAAGGCTCCAGGGAGACCTCAGAGCCCCTTCCAGTGCCTAAAGGGGCTCCAGGAGAGCTGGAGAGGGACTTGGGACAAGGGATGGAGTGACAGGACACAGGGAATGGCTTCCCACTGCCAGAGAACAGGGTTGGATGGGATATTGGGAAGGAATTCTTCCCTGTGAGGGTGGGGAGGCCCTGGCACAGGGTGCCCAGAGAAGCTGTGGCTGCCCCTGGATCCCTGGAAGTGTCCAAGGCCAGGTTGGGTGGGGCTTGGAGCCACCTGGGATCAAGGAAGGTGTCCCTGCCCATGGCAGGGGTGGAACAAGATGAGCTTTAAGGTCTCTTCCATCCCAAACTATTCTATAAAAAGGCTATGAAAGCACCCAGGGGCTGCAGTGTGGGGGTCTCTGGAAGACCCCAGCCCTACTGGTCAATGCTGCTCCAGCATTTCAAGTCTGGAAGTTGGTTGGGGCATTATTTTTAGGAATGATTGAGAGTGAAGCAGAGAAGAGAACAGGAAACCGTGGTCTGGCATACCTCCATGCATGGTGGGATTCTGCTCCAACTGCTCCATGTGCTGAGATCCCCTTAACTCAAAATTGGTTCATGGCTTTGCACAGAAGGTCTAGAAGAGGGGGAGGTGGGCATCAAGGATAATTAAAGAAATGGAGTAGCTTTCACCCAAGGAACTACTAAACAGGCTGGAATGCTTCATCCAGGGCAGGAAATGAGAAGTGAATAAGACAAAAGGCAGGAGAAGTGAAGTTTTCCCCAGGTCAGAGAAGACTGGGGGGATCTTCATGAGGACAGAGGGAGATCTCTGGTTCTGTGAGATGAACCGCTAAACACAAAGATTATCTCCAGCCCCTTCTCCTGAGGCCTTGCAGACCTGGTTACTGGAAACACACCAAGACCATGGGGTTTTTTGCCCTCACATGTAACTGAAATGTTTTGACCAAAATTCACTGTTTTTCCTGTGTTTTCACTGTGATTCTGCCCCCAGAAGAGAGCATTTCATCTGCCGTGGGTAATGTGTGACAGCGCTGCAAGCAAAGGAAAATTGGGTCCTGTAAAGGGCAGTGTCTTGAAATTTTGATCATGGAGGACCAGCCTTATTTATAATTACAAATATACACAGATTTGTACAATTACACATCCCAGCTGGCTCTGAGGGTAAGTGCTCAAGGTTTCCCCTTTTTTCCTGAAAGCACTGGCAATTTACTTGTGGGAAAACTTATTTTATACCCTTGGGAGAATATAAGGGTGTTGCTGTTGCCCTCTGAGATGTTTTTAGGTCCTACCCATGCCAGGAATGGCCACAGGGCTTTGCATCAGCAGGCAAAGGAGCAAGCACTGAAATATCAGGGAAGGAAGGGGAGGAATGGTTTCAGTCTTACAGATTCCTGCATAAAATAGAGGCTAAAGCACGTCTTCAAAATGATTGAGCGAGGACACTGCTCATTACATAAGGTTGTTGGGGGAAAAAATAGGCTGATTTACATTTTTATAGGAAATAAAAGGAGGTTTGTGGGTGACATAGCACCTTCCGCTGAGAATGTCAGTGTGAGATAAGTGGGCTTCAAAGGGAAGAGTAACCATTTTCCCGCAGGGACGGAGTCCATCCCAGAGAGCTGAGTCTGGGAGAAAAGCGCTTTTTGAAGGAAATTTTTGTTGCCGTAACAAATACGTTTATTTAGCACAATTCACATTGACTGCAAGGCTGCTACTTCTCATTTCTGCTGGTTCCTCTGAATTTTGGTGAAGCTTTGGGTAGCAGGAAAACCGAACTGCCTGTGTTCTGTGGATGTGGCGTTTTCAGGGCAGGAATTTCAGGGCAGGGGGAGAGGTCGATGTGCTTTTTAGGAATGGGGGCATTTTTTCAGGGTTGGAGTTTAGTGATACTTTAATTTCATTCACAGTGAGTTGCCTGGTGGGGTTTTACCCTGGTTTCAGGTTGGTGGCCCTCTGAGATTTGCTGTGCCGTGCTTCAGATCCGCGGCTGTCTGGCAGAACAATTCCGGTTGCTCAAAAGCACCGATTAGCATAAATGAAGGAGTGGGTGAAATGTTCATTATATTGCCTACTGTCATGTTTGTGTACCAGATTTTGTTACCATCTGTCATTTCTGTTTTCTTGTTGTTGCCAAAAGTTGTCATTCTGAATGGAGGGTGGAGACTTATCGTCAAAAGCCAACATGAGATAATTTTAGGTACTTTAGGGCTCGTGTGTTCCATGCTGGGTGTCAGTGGCCCTCACGTACATCAGCCCCACGTGTCTTTGGTAAAATCTGGGCAATGGTTTAGTTAAAGGAGTTTTTAAAACCATTGGGGTCATGCAAATGCACGAGATTCTCATCTCTTGTCATTTAAAAAGAGTATCTGGTCCTCGCAATTGCAAAGAAAAGCTTGAAAATAAAATATGTTTTCCTTAATCTTAAAAAAACCCCGAATACAGAGAAGGATGTATGTAGGGACATCGCAGTGTTAAAACCCAAGCACTTGCCCAGAGATCTGACCAAGAGAAGCAAGAGCTCCGCTATAATGGACTGCAGCATCCCCAGATTATTTCCAGAGATGTAAATATCCCAGGGACTGAAGCCGGACAAATTCAACCTTGAAATGAGCCGCAGCTCTCTCGCAGCAATGGTGGCTGCATACTGCGACAGCGAGCGAGGGGAGCGGTGCCTGCACCCGGGCTTGCAGCCTTTCAGGCAAAATTAGCTCATTTCAACCACACGGTTTTAATTCAGCTACTGGGAGGAAGGGCTCAGCCTGAAAGCAGGGAGTTGGGAGGTGAAGCCACGAGGATTTCTTGCCTTGTCCAAGTGCTTTGAGATCATCTGGTCTGAAAGCTCAGTGTCCTGTGCCAGCTGGGGAGGCAGAGGGCTCAGGGTGCCTGGATCATCCTGCTTCCATCGGGCTGGAGCACCAGGCTGCTGCTGTGAGCTGTTAAACCCTCCCTGGCAATGCCAGGGCCACGCTGGCACCTCGTCACTTCCCATGTCAGCCCACAGCAGCTCTGCTCTCCCCAGGGCTGCTGGGTTTTAATCTGGCCTGAGTGACAGGGCTCAATGTTCACCTGAAATGCAGTGACTTGTGACATCCAAAAATGCAGAAAAGATTAACTAATGACTTCAACTGGACTTAAACTCCAGGAAAATACAAAGACAGACAGTTTGGGGCTGTTGTTGTTGTTAGTTTGGACTCAGACAATGGTGCAAGGTCATAACCAAAGCCATGATGTCCCAGCGTTGTGGTGGAAACTCGCACTGGTGTGGGAGTGCAGAGGATCACTGCTTCCTCCAGGAGAGCTGGGGAAGGAGGAGATGGAGCTGCCTTTCCTCTGGAAGTGGCAGAGATCACTCTAAACATCTCTGATCGAAGGCTGGGGGGAGACCAGGACCACGGAATGACTGCAGTGATTACTGGGTGCTTCTTTGAAGATGTCTCAGGTGTCTGTATGGTGTGTTATGATTTGTATTATGCTCCTTCCAGTGCCTAAAGGGGCTCCAAGAGAGCTGGAGAGGGACTTGGGACAAGGGCCTGGAGGGACAGGGCAAGGCTTCCCACTGCCAGAGGGCCAAGTTAGATGGGATATTGGGAAGAAAGTTTTCCCTGTGAGGGTGGGGAGGCCCTGGCACAGGTTGTCCAGAGAAGCTGTGGCTGCCCCTGGATCCCTGGAAGTGTCCAAGGCCGGGTTGGACAGGACTTGGAGCCACCTGGGATCGTGGAAGCTGGCCCTGCCCATGGCAGGGGTGGAACAAATGGGTTTTAACGTCCCTTCCATCCCAAACCAGTCTGTGATTCTATGAAAATCCTGTATTTTATCAAGTCTTTAGGTACTTTTATAATACAGATTTGAGGTAACAGCCCTGTAGTGTTTTAGCACTTCAATAATGTAAATTGCCTTTCCGAGCTCAAATTCTCCCATATTTGCTTTCTCCCAGAGGGTAATTCTACAAAGCTCACGAGCAAATTCCACCCGAGCATTTCAGGATGCTGTGAACATCACTGACAGCTGTTGTAAAAAAGTTGGGTCTGGGTTTGTTTCAGAAGTGTGAAATAAATTTCAGAGCTCTCATATTCAAACCAGCCTGGTAAATTGCCCTAAATGTGCACCAAGTGTCATCTTGTGTGGATGACAGAGGAACCTGGAATGCAGCTGGGAAGCCTTTGGGCAAACAGGAAGATGTGGGCTGAGTGGAGCTGACCTGGCAGAGGGGCCAAATGGGCTGATTTAACAGATGTGACCATACACTGGATGTGGAGGAGCTGCGGGATGGAGATGAGGTGCAGTAGTTTGTCAGGCCCCGCTCCAGGATGACAGTGATGGGACCTCCACGCTGGGGGATTCTGAGCTGATCTGGCACCGCTTCCCTGGTAAGCACAAGGCTGGGATAAGCTGATATGGGGTAGAAGAAAAGCAGGAAAAAAGGGAATTTCTCATCTTAACACCTAGTGTGCTGTTGGCTTAAGACAGGAAGACAAGTGACCTCGGATGATCTGAGACTGAAGCACAGAGCACATCGAGAGCCAAGCTGTGAAACTCCGCGCTGCAGGAATTAAGCATCATGCCCAAGGTGGACAGCTTGGGGTGAAAAGTTAATCCTGATATAATTAGAGACAGTGTGGTAACAGTAAAATCGTGGAGTCACAGGTCACAGGGTGAGATGCCACCAAGACCTTGCAGTGTGTCAAGTCTTGAGGAATGGGACAGGAGTGTAACAGAAATCATCTGCCTCGTGCTTCAAAGGATGGAGCAATATCCTGAGAGAGCTGGGGAAGGTTTCTCTGTCCACCCAATGAGGTGTTCAGCCTTGAGGAACTTCAGGCAAAAGTATCATGCCCAATCAAAGACACAAAACCCAAACAAATTAAAATGCATCTGGACTGATGTGCAGGTACATTAAAAGAGCTTCCTGACCTTTACAGGGATTGTTTTATTCCCTGGAGCATCACATTTTATTACTCTCACCTTCTACATAATTTATCATAGAAAAATATTGTTTTGGCTATAAAATTATTTGCCTTCATTTAAGCTCTGCAATAGTATTTAACTTTCTGATCCTTTTTGAAACTAATTTCCCCAGGCAAATTACATCCTGTGCCAAGAGATTCCTTCAGCTTTAATTTCCCTGCCATTAATGTCACAGAATGGGACACCACAGCTGGGGAGGTGATCATTTCTTGATAACCTTGAAAGCAACAGAGTAGAGCACCTCATTGGACTCATTCTCTCACAGGTTTTCCAGAGGAAATGATCCTCATTTTTCCTGTGCTGATTATCACCACCACCACCACAGTCACTTTGCTGCCCTGCTCTGATCCCCTTAATCTGAACAGGTTGCCCAGAGAAAGCTGTGGCTGTCCCTTCCCTGGCAGTGCCCAAGGCCAGGTTGGACGAGGCTTGGAGCAGCCTGGGATAGTGGAAGGTGTCCCTGCCCATGGCAGGGGGTGGAACAAGATGGTCTTCAAAATCCCTTCCAAAGCAGTCTCTCATTGCATGTTTCTATGAGCTAAAAGCCATAATGACAATAATTAGTTCTACTTTCACCTGAGCCCATTATTTGGGAGCTCGTGCAAACTTACACTGAAAGGTGATTAATGCTGGAAAAAGGTTTTCCAGCTAAAGCCCTTATGTTGTGTTTGGGAGAAAATCTGGACTGAGTCACCAGGAAAGTTTTGGGGTTGGCTCTGTGCTGGGCACCCAGGAAGTGCCAGATATGATTCTGTCAGCCGAAACAAGGCGGTAGGAGGGATGCAAGATGCATCTAACTGGGACGCATGAGAGCCAGGCTGTGCCCAAGGAGCTGTCTGAGAGAACCACAGGGCTGGAGAGACAGTGGAGCCTTTGAACTGGTTGTTGCCATAACAAGAAAAAATAAGGAATTTGGTTCGAATCAAACATGTGAAAAATTTGCCAAGGGGAAGATGAGTGGATTGATGTGTTTTAGTCATTTTATCCTTTCTTACTCCCTTTATTTTCCCAGTTTTGGAGGTAAAAGCTCCTTTTAAAATTTTGCTCACACAGCATGGAAATTAAGTGTTTTCATTGTCAATCAGTTTCAGTGCTTTCCAAATTCTGCAAGCTGAAACTTCAGGGGTTTTTCTGAGTACTCACTGAAGCCCTGAACACACCAGGGTTACCTGCAGAAGGCAAAGACTTCCGCAAACATCTTGTCTGCTAGAAAAAGGGTGAAAAGAGTCGTCATCATCCAACTTGTGGGGCAATATGGGGCTGGGCCAGTCCCACTTTCTACTGGTCCCAAACCAGTGAGCATTAAGCGTCAAGCTCCTGTGGAAGTTGCCCTTTTTTAACCCAAGACAAGGAAAGAACTCTTGTGGTGAGGGAAGAGTGAGGCTGGAGGCACAAACAGGCAGTTAATGTATTCCCCTTGTCAACCCAGCTCAGTGCCCTCCCTGCCCTGATGAATATTGAAGAATTTCATACAAATTGGAGCTGGTTCAGCAGGACAGTTTTCCAAGACCCAGCCCAGAAAGGCTTCCTGGTCACCGCTGGGGGCCCTTTCCTCCATGGGAGGAGCACACGATTCGCAGGAAGAAATTCTTCCATGTGAGGGTGAGGAGGACCTGGCACAGGTTGCCCAGATAAGCTGTGGCTGCCCCATTCCTGGAAGTGTTTAAGGCCAGGCTGGACAGGGCTTGGAGCAGCCTGGGATAGTGGAAGGTGTCCCTGCCCATGGCACAGGGTTGGAACAAATGGGCTTTAAGGTCCCTTCCCACCCAAACCATTCCATGACTAAATGGTTGCACATGGCAGTGCCAGAGCAAGGACAGGGCAGCCTCCTGAGTCTGTTCCGTTCTCCAAGAACTTGGGCAGAGTTAACTCTTGGAGCCTCATGCAGAGGGTGAGGGGCCTCTCTGCCACCTAAATCCAAAACATTTCACAGCTGGCTTTTAACTCAGCAAATAGAGAGAGGCTGACACTGCAGAAGAGCTTGGGGTTGCTCTCTGGATGACTATGGGAGTTCAGCAGTCTCTGATGAAAAATAAAGTTTTTAAAGAGTTGTGAGGAGTTGAATCCACAGCAAAAAGCTTAAAGGCTGGTGTGGGAGCCAGGATTAACACTGAGAAAGTACAGAGAATTTCCCAGGAATGAAGCTTCTTGAGATAACCAAGTCTTGCACTGAAGCTGTGACTGATACCAAGACAAGAAGAGGCAGAGGGACAGGCAAGGCTGAACAGAGCAGGAGGAATTGCACTGTTGTGGCTGCCTCCACCAACCAGGACAATGGCAGAGCAGGGAAAAATGCCACCAGTGTCCCCATGGCCTCGCTTGACAGCGGCTCAGCAGAGTTTTGCACGCAGGTGACTAACAGGATGGTGGTGAGACTGTGAGCTCGGCCAGAGTTTTCTTGGGAACACCAGATTTTTCTGCAGCAAAAAATAAGGACTGCCAGCCAGAACACAAGGAGGGCGTTTCCAAATGTCATCCCAGACACTTACGTGAAGTCACTGCATTGCTGTGAGCATTGCTACTGATTAGAAAAAAATGCAAGCTATATGCAGAGACAGAAAAAAAAGAACTATGAGATTTATAGTAATGAATTACTTCTGCAAAAGACGTATACAGTGTGTCCAAGTAGGTTAATAAATGCTTGGATGGCATTGAATTGAAAGGAACAATGCTTAGTGTGGTCAAAAGTGCTGAGCACTTGATTACAGAATCATAGAATAGTTTTGTTTGGAACGGACCTTAATCCTCATCTCATTCCACCCCTCTGCCATGGGCAGAGACATCTTCCACTAGATCAACCTGCTCCAAGCCCCGTCCAACCTGGCCTTGGACACTTCCAGGGATCCAGGGGCAGCCACAGCTTCTCTGGGCACCCTGTGCCAGGGCCTCCCCACCCTCACAGGGAAGAATTTTTTCCTAGTATCTAAGCTAAATCTACTCTCAGTCTGAACCCATTCCCCCTTGTCCCGTCACTACATGCTCTTGTAAATAGTCTTGTCCTAGCCTTCCTCTGAGTTCCCTGTAGGTACTAGAAGATCTTGTCTCTGTGATGCCATCATGGAATGAGCAGACGACAGAAATGGGATGGGAGGGATCTGGAGATACCTTTCATGGGGTGAGGAATCACCCACTCCCTCAGGTCTGAAGATGCTGACAGGCCACTGCTCTGAGCTGTGTGGAGGGAACAGAATGAACGGAGGGAAGCACCAGCCCTGGTGGGAAGGATGTCTTGCTCCAAGATACAGGTTCAGGCAAGAGGTGGAGCCTGTGGTGAGTTTGGCAGAGGGGAGTGTGAGCAGTGCTCACGCCTGAGCTCACAGCTCAGCACCCAAGCTCGGACTGCCGTGCATCTGGGATTCAGCTCATGCCAAGCTGTGAGTGGCAGCACCTGAAGAGCTTGTGACTGCCCTCTCCTACTGTTGGTGCAATGGGAAGGCCACATCTTTAACTGGGGGACAAGGCAGGGAGTGGGAAACACTGAAATCTTCCCGTATCAAGTGGCCAGAGTGTATCTATGGGCATCCTGCCTTTCTGTGTGCTCAGGGAAGGGAGCTTTCACCATAATCTGCAGGGGAAAAAATGTTTCATGTCTTTATTTTGGCCCATGTTGGCTGAAACCACCCATAAACCACTAATTGCAACTGCTAAAAGGGAGCTGGCAGACACAAAATGTTGCCCAGATTACTGAGATTACTATTTTATAGAAATAAGAGGTAGAAATATGATTTTCAAACTGACTGTGGGGTAGGTTGCAAGCTGGTGTCAGAGAGATGAGAAGCCATAATGCAGCAGAGCCCAAAGACAGACATTTTTCATAAGAGTTTGACTTTAAAAATAAAGCAAATGGACTGTTGTCTCTCCGACAACAGTCAAGCAACAACCCAGAGTGAGAGCACAAGGATTTATACAGATTTTTCTTCATAGTTTGTCAGGCATGGCAAAGTTACAGGCCAGCTCCAGCAAAAAGGCTTCACATTTGGGACTTAAGAAAGAAGGACCCCTCAGAGTGACAGATTCAATTATGCTGATGACAGAAGACTCTGTTTTTCCTGAACTGCTACTCTCACTGGGGTGAGATAGCCTTACCCATTACTTGGGGGATTCCTCCACATCAGAGTTAGATGGTCCTGACAGGTGATGGGCAGGATTTTGAGCAATTCACAGCAATGTCCAAGTCTGCATTCAGTCCCCACTAGACTCTATTCAACAAGTAGGTAGGAAATGGCTTTACATTAATGAATACTTAATGAAAAGGAGAGCAGAATCAGATCTGACTGGTGCTCGTCGGCAACAGATGACAGGATATCACCCACAGAACACGTTTAGCCACCTGCAAATACTCTTTTTGCATGAAATGAAGCAAGGAGACCCTTTGGGACGTGTGTCAGGCTCCGTAGCCCAAGGAGCCAAGGGTTTGCAGAAGTTCACAGACACACAGATAAACACAAAACTGTGCTGTGATTGCGGTCCCCGGGTTACCACCACTTCCTGAACACCATGGAATTCACACATACAATGAAAATCAGAAGCCAGAAACAACAGTTATTTCGCATAAAGTTGCTCCACAATCCCACGAGTGGAGGGTGTCTGTAACCAGATGTGCCTGGAGAAAGAATAGGCAGCACCCTCTGCGGTGGCCGGGAGGAGAGGAGGCAACAGGCTCCAGGCTTTTCTTCTATCCTGGGACAGCTTTGGCAGCACATGGGGAGGGTAAGGCCACCAGGGGCTGGGACATAACATTACCAGGAAAAACAGACTCCCATTCCCAATGAGAACTGCTCTGATGGTGCCACAGTGACTACAAGTTACAGGGCAGAGCTCCTCAGAAGTTATTCAAACACTGCTAATTGTTTGGCTGTAAGGTTTTGAGGTCACAAGCTATAGAAATGATACTTCCATGTTTTGGGCGGGGAAGGAAGGTAGGATCTCAGGAACTGTGTCTTTAAGCAGCTTAGTTCTGGAGACAGGAAGTCTGGCGATGGGCTGCAGCAGTGCAGATTTTATTATGCAATTTCTCTTGGAACTAGTCCCTGAATAAAGGAGTTATCCATTAAGCACCTGCTTCACCCTCCCTCCTGAGCACCGCAGATGAAGGCCTCAGGAATCCTTTAAAGGGCTTAGCCATCAGCTGGGGAGCAGGGAACTGTGCACTGCGGTCCAGACTGGGAATATTAGTGTATTTGATATATTGTATCTTTCAAAGAGTTTCTTTTCATTAAATCCTCCTACTCTGTTTGAGCTTGTTCCATGTTTGGCATTACCGGTGGGTGAGGCCATCCAAGTCTTGCAATACGGATACCAAAGGGTTGTACCCCAGCTACTCACAGGCCTCCAGGGTATTTAATCATAGCCCTCTTCCCAGGGGCAGTGGGTAACAGCCAAGGTCTTCCTCTCCCTCCTGCTCAGTGCTGTTCTGATCCCATGGCAGGGGCAACTGGGGCCATCCTAAAGGGACATTGCAGCATGGAGAAGCTGCAGGACACAGCGGCAGTAGGATCCTCCTCCTCTGCCCCTACTGCCTGGGGTAAAGGATTGCCTCCCTCCAAAGCACCTCCTTCCCCTCCCACTCTGTTCCTGGGACTCACAGCCCCATTCTGACTTCACCGATGTGCCAAGCGTGGCACTTGCTGCAAAGACAGAGAAGCTCTCCCAGCTAATCACGGCCTCCATACGTCCTCCACTTTTCTCCCCATTCCCAACAGTGGGTGCACGGCATTTCCCTCAGAGGCAGTGGCACAGCAGCTCCCGTTACAGCGCTGGGGCTGTCAGGGCCCCTGGCTCAGTGGCTGTGCGGTCAGGGCTGCAGTACTGGTGTAACCTGGGTGTGTTGCCCAGCACCAGGCAGTATGAACATCCTCTGGAGACGGGCAGTAGCTGTGGGATGGCTCAGGATCTGTCCCAGGGGTAAATCTCCATCCTGACTTCATCCCAGAGTTAGTGCAGCGGCAGGGAAGGAGGTCATGAGGGGACCAAAGTGCAATGGAGGGCTCCTGGTGTCAGCCACTCCAGCATATCCATAAGTGATGTAATTGTAGAACCACAGACTGGTTTGCGTTTGAGGGACTTTAAACACCAGCTCATTGCACCCCCTGCCATGGGCAGGGACACCTTCCCCTAGCTCAGGCTGCCCAGGTTGTCATGGCCAAGGCAAGCACAAAGAGTGACCCAAGATGCAGTTCAAAATACACCAAGCAAACTTGTTAAAAAGTCAAAGCAGGAGCCAGAAAAAGACACTGCTGTCCTCGGCTGTGCCTGACAGTCTGACCTGACTCCCACCCCTCACCTCCAACAGCAAAACATTTTCCTTTAACCTAAACTGGGATAAATGCCTTTTATCACAGTAAAATGCTGCTGGACAAGAGCTGTTGCTTCCACATCTAGAGACACTGTGAGACACCGAACCCGGTCCCACACTGAAACATCCTGAAACAGATGGGAGCTCACTGCTTTTGAAGGAAATTAAAGCAGGCATAACCAGAGAGCCCTTACTTGTGTAACTAATGAGTAATACAGTGATAGAAGCAGAGGCCTGTCAGAGACCTCCACGTGATCACGGCCAGACCTCAGCAAGGACAGGCACCATGTAAATAAATAGAGAATTTGCAAGTAAATGTAATGAAATTCATGTAAATGTAGAAGTAAATGTAATGAATTCAAGTTTTGCAGTAAACAAAAGGCAGACTTACTCTTTGCAAAGGAATCTGTCATTCTAGATCTCCTTTAAGCCAATAAATTATTGCTGTTGAATCCATCTCAGCTTATGGATCTTGTCAACACATCCTTAGAATTGTGTCCAGCCCTTCTCCAGCCTCTCCTCCCATTGTGGCTGCCCTTGGAGGACATTCCAACATGAAGGTGATGAAAACAGCCCCAAGCAACCAGTTTGGGTACAAGGAGCTCTGCTGCCACACACGTCACCGGGGCTTATACGACCTGATTCTCAGGTTGGGAACCAGTATGGAAATCCATGGAAGTGTATGAGCTCCAGTCTTCTAAATCTGTTTTGGGCTGGGGAAATCTGTCTAGACAGAGCAGAAAGTGCTTGTAAAGTGAGGCTGGGTTTCATGCCTGAGAGTGGGTCAGCTCCAACGGGAAACTTGCTGTCATGTGTGGCTGCTCTGAGGGCATGGGGGAAAATGGGGGCACTGAGAGAGAGCTTAGGAGGGGATGTTGAGAGGGAATGTCTACAGTGGGATTGAGAGGGGGTGACTGAGAGGAAACTGAGAGGGGACACTCTTAGGAGGACATTGAGAGAGGACGTGTGTGGGACTGAGAGGGGAGATTGAGGGGTGACTGAGAGGAAACTGAGAAGGGAGACTGTGAGGGGGATGGCTGTGAGGGGGGCATTGAGAGGGGCATCCATGGTGAGACTGAGAAGGCAGACTGGAAATGTAGCTGTGAGGGGACTGATGGGAGTCTGAGAGGGAAAACTGAGGACAGCTGAAGGAGAAACAGAGGGGATATCCATGGTGGGACTGAGAGGAGAGACTGGGGTGGGGGCTCTGAGGAGTATGAGGGCAGAAAAGACTGTGAGGGGGCATTGAGCCATCCGTGGTGGGACTGAAAGGGGAGATTTTGGGGATGACTCTGAAAGGACTGAGAGGGGAAGGGGGGACCATGGAGAGACTTGGAGGGAACACTGTGAGGGGGGCACTGAGACATCTGAGGGGAGAGGAGACTCTGACTCTGTGGGGGGGGAGACTGGCGAACGACAGAAGCGAGGGCTGTGAGGCACTGAGGGGAGACTCCGAAGGGCGATTGTGGGGGCGACGATGAAGGGACTGAGGGGAAAGGGGGACTGTGGGGAGACTTGCAGGGGTCGCTGTGAGTGGAGCACTGAGACATCTCTGGTGGGACTGAGGGGAGACTGCGGGGGACACTCTGAGAGGGGAACAGACATCTGAGGGGAGCCGGAGAGGGGACGCTGTGAGGGGACAGCTCTGGGGTCCTGAGGGAGAGCCCCGACAGGAGCAAACAGGAAAGACCGAGACGAGGACTTGGGAGGGGCGGGGGGGAATGCACTCTGAGGGGACTGAAGGCAGACTATGAGGGGACACCGGGAGGAGGCACCTGAGGGGAGACGGAGAGGGGACGCTGTGAAGGGGTGCTGCGGGGGGAACCCTGACTGAAGCAAACAGAGGAGACCGAGGCGGAGCGCACCGAGGCGGGGCACGGCGGCGGAGAGCGAGCACACGGCACCCCAGGCACGGTATGTGGGGCGGGATCGCCCTCCGACCCCCCCCACCGTCCCCGAGCCCCTCAGCGGAGCAACTGAGGACGGCGCCGAGCGCTTCCGGCGCCGCGCGCGCCTTTCCGGCAGGGCGGGGCCGCGCCGCGAGCGCGGTGACGCAGCGCGCAGGCCCCGCCCCCGCCCCGCCC